>BQNB010083671.1:0-23946 GCA_026074375.1 Tanacetum coccineum | reverse complement strand
GTTTAGGGTTTAGGATTAAGGTTTAATGTTAGGATTAGGGTTTAGGATTAGGTTTAAGGTTTAGGATTAAGGTTTAGGGTTTAGTTTTAAGGTTTAGGGTTTAGGATTTAGTTTTAGGTTTAAAGTAAAATTAGGGTTTTAGGGTTTCGTTTAGGGTTTAGGGTTTTAGATTAGGGTTTTAAGATGACCTAGGGTTTATGTTTAGGGTTTAGAAGTCATGCATTAAGTGTGTGTACCTTGTGCTAGAGTGGTTGTAAGAAACTAAAGTGATTTAGGAGGTAAAATAACCTAGTTTGGTTTTCTTGCATTATTGACTTGTACATTAAGCTTAAATGAGTTGTACATTGACTTAGAGGGAAATTATATTTCAAATGTTATGCATTGTACACTTGTACATATGCTTAAAGGTTTGCACATTCATTTTATATGTATACATTACATATAATTAGGGTTTTGATATAAATGTTAACGGATAAAGTCTGTTTGGATATAACATTGTAAATGGTACGTTAAATGGATAATACACTTGGTAAAAATGATATTAAGATATAGACTTAACATATTAGGATGTTTACATGATATACACATAGATATAGATGGCATTGGTGGAGGTTGTGTGAGCTCGTTTACTTTAGAGATGCAAGTTACGTTGCATAATGAGATAAAGCAAAAATTTCCTTGTAAAAAGGTGGTATATATATAATAGATGGATATTACAGTGCATCTAGTTTAATAGATGGACAATTACATTGATGAAAATTATGGGTTGTTATACAAACCTCGAATACAGGTTTGATCGTAATGCATGTTAAGGTTCGGTGACATGAGCTTAGTGCAATAATACATGTTTTTGGACTATTGAATATGCTTCGTAGTCTACTAGTACTTAAATCTTGTGGTCCACTCTTTTGCTGATAAACCTATGAATTCACTCAACATTATTGTTGACTTTTTAGCATGTTTTATCTCAGGTTCTTAGGTATTGCTCGGAGGGAAGCCGCACGGATATGTATTTCAGAGACTCTACATTTTATACATTCGATGAAACTTAATTTTTTGAAAAACGTTGTGTTTTGTAAAGACTTTCTCTTATTTACATTCGATGAAAATTTTAGCTAAACATTTTGTCATGTCTAAATACTTGTGTTATTTTGAAACTGTTGGGACCTGTTTGCAAACTCTGATGTTTTAATGTATAGAATGTGAAACATTTTGAAACTTATTTTAAAACGTATCGATTTATGAGGTCATTTTCCGTGACTTGTACTTCTTGTTCCATGACGTCGCACCCCAATGTTACCTTTCCACTGCAGTCTGATTTTGGGGGTGTGACAAATTGGTATCAGAGCACACGTCATAGAGAACTGGGTCATTTTCAAAACCTAGACTATGACTATTTTTCAAAATTTAGAGTCTCTCCTTGTCTTATCTGATATCCGTGCGCGCGTACTTCCTGGTTCCTTATATTCACTCCCTCAAGCAACAATACTAGTATCATATAAGGATACTTATATACATGAACTACTTTCTTTTCGATACCTTACGCTTATCTTTGAGATTACCATTATTTATTTATATAAAGGTAATTTATATAAATGTCGACTATGTTCGATCACTTATATCTACTTTCTAGAGCGTCACTATATTTTTATATAAATGTTGTTTATATAAATACTATGACTCTTCTAAGACATTGTGAGTGACACAATGGTCTCATTTATTTTCAAGACGTTATGATTGATACAACGGTCTCTAAAACCTTCTCTCGACATTGTTTACGATACAATGGTCTCTAAAAAATTCTTATGATTTTCCATAATACCGTTTATATAATATTAAAACTCGACATAGTTTGTCGATCCTAATGGTTATTTTACTATTTGACTTTGAGTTTGAACACTCGTCTCGCACATCTAAAATGCATACGTCATCACGTAACCCACTGCATGGAAACATGTCGCCTAATTGGAATACGACTATTAAATTGTCACCTCGTACATGGCACCTTGGAACATCTACTTTTGAAACGCGACTCTTTAACGACTCATTATTTTCTTCTTATTTCTTGTGATTCTGGAGAATCATGCCGTCAAGAAGACAATTTCTAGGTTCAGCAGATATCAAATGACTCGTAGCCTAACGTATGGCTGACATGCTCTTTCGTCTAGAAGGGAACGAGATCCGAGATGTCAAGAATGAATCACGCATAAGGATCTTTAAGAAAGACCACGCTAATGAAGGTCACATCTTTCTACTAAAGTATCATTTGGGAACAACACAACCAGCATTCCCTACTCCGAAGAGAGAATCTCGGCCATCATAGTTAATGATGACCTTTTTATTTAAAATATTTCTTTGGAAACTCTCGATGTATTGTTTGCCTTGTGGTACGGATATTTCCACTCACTTCAATAATTAATTGTTTGTATAATTAACTCACCTATCTCGTTTAGCAATTCTGACACATTGTTTCTTTGAAATATGCTTCTTTCAATTATTAGAAATAATACCCTCATTGCATCGATTAATTTTCCGAATGACTCTCTATAGCCGTTCATAATTCTTTAATTTCTTTCTTTTTGACCGTTACTATATTTTGATATTCTTGATACCTATTTCTATCTACTACTATTATGATCAATCGATTCTTTCAATTGCTTGATTAATCGTACAAATGATTCTCTATACTTCGTTGATTCGTAATTTGTTTATATGGATCATTCCTGACATTCATTCCTTTAACCTTTATAATATATGTACATGTTCTTTTTACATACTCTCTTAAGTCGTTGAAATGTTCGTATTCCAATGCTCCCGACATCTGATATATATTGTTTATTCATATACTTTCATTTATTCCACTCGCGATGTTATGATTATATTTTTTTCTATGATCTATTGATTCTTTTGTTTCTCTGATAAATGATTGTTTGCTGCATTGCTCATAAAAATATTTGATCTCTCTTGTAGGATTCTCAAATCCTAAATATGAAACTCATTATGACCTCTTTGTATTGGCATTCACTTTCTTTGAACATTAGTAATTTCTTTGATCCCTTCGTTCATATTGATTATCAGTACAAATTTATTTTTTTCGATGTTGATATGTATTGTCACTTAACATATACTACTTTGGTCATCGGTACAACTTATTTGTTCTTTGTTTTCATTTGCATTCTCATCAGTACAAATATTTATTTCTTTCATTAAGTATTTTCATAACAACTGATCCGTACCTAAATGCACATTGCGGCCATTTTATGTATTAACTATTTTTACTTAATATTTGTTTGACGAAAATGAGCATTGTATCGTTAGTCCTTAATTATGCATAGCCTGATCACCTACGTATAATTCAGGAAGGACCATGCTATGCTGGGAGTACTCATCTTAAAAAAAAATTGAAATCAATTTTCTACTCATATTTCCAAAAAAATCAAAATTTTGTGTGCATGTATATATATAATTAAAAGCAAGTACCCTCATCTTTTCGCAATCACCTCGTCTTCTGCGGTCACCAGTTGAACTCTGGGGACCAAAGTTCCCTAAGGGGTGTTGACTGTAGTACTTCGTAAATTTTAGGTCATTATTTAAATCTATACTTTCATTATTTATTTTACTTTCTAGTAAAATGTATTTTTTTCGGTTAACCGGATAGGTTATCACGTGTTTGTAGTAAATATTTATTAAACGTGGACCCGAATTTAGACTAAATATTAGTCTACGTGCTCTACATATTTTTATTTTTTTCAGAAAAGTATTCTGTATGATATAATTTAATTTTTATCATATACGTTTTCGCTTAGTGGTTCCGCCTAAACTTTTGCAATATATTACGTCTATACCCGTTAGCTATAAAACTACCCACTTATTTTAAATTTATACCCTCAAATACCAAATTATACACAACTTATATTTTTAAAAAAATGTACACATACTCACCCACACATGAGGTGGTCGGCCATGAGCAAGTCAACACAACATCCACTTAATTTGTAGCATGCAAAGATATCATTTCAATCTTTATTTCAACCATTGTTTTACACACTCATTTTGAAACCACTTTCCTCTTTTCTCCCTTGGTATGAACGATACAACACCACATGCATTACTCTTTTTCAGAAAACACATCAAAATCATTAACCAAAAACTTAGAAATCTCATATATGGTTGCATGAATAATCGGTGAGTATTTGTGGGTGTCTAAATTTTGGGTGTCGTTTATTATGGTTCGAGTTTTGTTCCAATTTCGTGATTGGATTTGGTTTTGTTTCGTGTGTGGGTTGCGGGTTTAGTTTAGTGATTGGTACGTGAAGCCACTCGTGTACGACGGAGTTTTGGGGTTCCATCGTGTATCATTGATTTTTGGCGTTCGTACTTGGCTTGGTTTCGTACTCGTGTTCTTGTTTTTGTTTTGAACTATTTTCGTTATCCTTGAGGTAATTTTTGAACTATCGTGTTACTATAAAATCACACATCATTCTTTAATCATCCTAGCTTATGTTAATATGATATATGATATATATAAGAACCATAATCACCCTTATCGACGAACCATAGGTTGCGAGTTCTAAACTAAGTTGTATGTGTATATGACTTGAATATGGTTAGATGTACCTGTACAAGTTTAAATTGAGCTTTAGTCAATTGAAATATCAAAAATTGCTAGCACTTTTGCCACTGTATAAGTCTAAGGCATAGAATCTTAATATGAATAACTTTGTTTCTTGATCCTATATTCTTTAAAAAAGGAAAAACACATCCTAAGCGGCAGTTGTTGCTAGTTGCTAAAATGGAATAAAGAAATTGTGGTGGTTAGGATGAAAAGCTAAAACTAAGTATAGTATAGTGACTGATAAAGAATAATAGATGCATGATTTGCTCACCTTAATTTGGCCTTTAAATATGCAATAAAATACTTCGTAATATCACATGGTTAAGTTACATAATGCAATCAACACTTTTTCTTAAATCAGAATATCTTCAATGACTTATTAGTAAAACAATGCCATACCTATTATGGAAAAATATTTTATAAAACCTGTTTATATGTTTGATATCGCAGACAAAAAAAAGAATTGAATAAGTTATAAAACTAATTTTTTATATATCTTTTAGATCTGTACATTCATATGCAAAAAAAGATGAGATTCATGCATAGTACACCATTTTATGTTTTGGTCCTTCAATTATAAAGTTAATAACAAATAGATATTATAGAATTATATAGTTTCACTTGTGGCCCTTGTTCATTTAATGGTCATCAAAACTAGTCCGAAATTGTATTCTATTTATTTTGTCGTTAACAAAATTATGCTTATAAAATGTACGTCTCAAATGCTAAAATCTTTATAAAAAATTTATAAATACTAATTTATATTTATTTGCGTAATAGTTATAAATTCTAATTCGCGGCTTTATTTTTTTAGGTTGCTTTTAGAGTTTTACTCGGCTTCCTGACGCTTTATTTCTCGTTATCATTTCTTGGTCTCTCGACGTTTATCCCTCGCTATCTATTGAAATATTGCATAAGGTGAGTTCATAGTCCCCCCCCCTTTTCTACTTACTTGTTTTACAAACTCTATGGGGTGAGATTACATGCTTGATTTTCATATTGGACACAAGTACTTTTGAAACTGTATGCTATTTCCTGACTCTATTATTGCCTAAGTACCTACTTTGCCATTTAAGTCCCCTTTTATCATGAGCCGTTATTTACTATGTGTAGTAAAGATGAATGTTGTGGATAGATCTATTGGGACTGAAAATCCCCATCTGGGCCGTGGTTTCTAGATAACCATTGACGCATTTAACATTTGAGGTAATTCGTAGGATGTTTGGCAGCATCTGTATCAGTTTTAGGGCACAAACCTCGAATACTGGTTTGATCGTAATGCATGTTAAGGTTCGGTGTCATGAGCTTAGTGCAATAATATATGTTTTTGGACTATTGAATTTCGTAGTCTGCTAGTACTTAAATCTTGTGGTCCACTCTTTTGCTGATAAACCTATGAATTCACTCAACATTATTGTTGACTTTTTAGCATGTTTTATCTCAGGTTTTTAGGTATTGCTCAGAGGGAAGCCACACGGATATGTATTTTGGAGACTCTACATATTATATATTCGATGAAACTTAATTTTTTGAAAAACGTTGTGTTTTGTAAAGACTTTCTGTTATTTACATTCGATGAAAATTTTATCTAAACATTTTGTCATGTCTAAATACTTGTATTATTTTGAAATTGTTGGGACTTGTTTGCAAACTCTGATGTTTTAATGTATCAAATGTGAAACATTTTGAAATTTATTTTAAAACATCTCTATTTATGAGGTCGTTTTCCGTGACTTGTACTTCTTGTTCCATGACGTCGCACCCTAATGTTACCTTTCCACTGCAGTCTGATTTCGAGGGTGTGACATCATGTGCATGAATACGCCGTATTGCCAGAACTGACATAATGTTTTTAATGTGCATAAAAAGTAAAGACTAATAACATTTAGACAATCAATACGCCGTATGGTATGGAGCGGATACGCCGTATTGATGTCTGGGAAGATAGACTCGATAAAATTAAATAACATTCCGGGTTGTCTTCTGAGAAGCACTTTTGTTTACAGCGAAGTCTTTAAGTTAGACTTTTCTTCAGCTTCTCACTTCATTCTATCTTATGCACGCTAATGTACCCGCATATGAGCCATTCTTCCGTCTTCGCATTTCAAATGTAATCGGGTCCTAAGTTCAATACTCCTTTGTAGAACCCCTTTAACTTTTGGTATGCATGCAAGATTCCATTCATCTCATCTTTCTCACTTACCTTTAGTAATGGTAGGATTTTGTTGCATTGCTCATTAGTGTGGCATTTAAACCTCAGATGTGATCGCACCATTTGGTAAGTTACTTCATCATCACCATTGTAAATGGTAATTATCCCTTCGAACCTTTTTGCTTTAATTCCAACTTCTCTTAAAAATGGTTCGCCAAAAATTACATCGCCCATTCCTTCATCACGATAAGCATCCATATTTTCTAAAACTGCAAAGTCAGTCATCACAAAAAAGTTCCAACAAAGATAGGTATGTTCATTAAGGCTCCTACTACATTATTTCCCATGTACTCCAATTTCTATTTCATTATAGAATTCTGAAACTTTTTGGACATCACATTGACATACAATAATGGGAAAAAGTTAGCGTGTGTAAATTCAAATCCTATCATGCAAGAAAACTTTAAGTTGTGAGCACAATCTATATGGATCTTCTTATCATAGTCACAATAACTAGGGTAATCATCAATTCCAACATTAAGTTCATCATCCCTAGTTCTAAATTCCTTAATTACCGCACCTTCCTTAATGGTGGGCATTAAATCATCTCCTTGATTTCTCCTAAGCTCAAATGGTTCATTTAGATCATTTAATTCAATGTAATCTTCCAAGAAAGGGTCTAATGATCTATTTAACACCAAAGTATCTCCCATTAGCCTAGCTTCTAAATCAAGTTCCATTCTTTCTCTCAAACTTAGCATGTAGACCCTCTTAATTAAACTACTAGCAGGTTTAACACTTGTGAAAACAATCCTTTCTTCCCCGATCCTTAAAGTAATCTCTCTTTTGTAAACATTAATCTTAGCACAGGCGGTAGACAAAAATGGTCTTCCAAGGATCAAGGGCACTTTGATATCTTTGGGCACATCTAGATTTATAAAGTCTACAGGAAAAATAAATTTACCAATTCCTACTAGTACGTTTTCAGCTATTCTTTTTGGATATTTCACAATCCTTTCTACTAATTCAACTGTCAACTTAGTGTGAGCTAATTCGCCTAATCCTAAGTTAAGGTAGGTCGAGAGAGGCATAACACTAACACTAGCTCCTAAGTCAACAAGGGCATTATCAAAACAAACATTATTAATAAAATAAGGTAAAGTGAAACTCCCTAGGTCTTTCTCCTTTTGGGGTATGGATTGTGAAGCTTCAGAGTATGCTTCCGAGAATTGTGGTCTATATGATCCCTTCTTTTCTTCATAGTAGTAACCATTTAAACGACTTAGAAATGGAATCGTTGTTTGTCTTGTATCGTACATTAGTGTACGGCTTTGTCTAGTGGATACGGCGTATTGGGAAGATCTAATACGGCGTATAGGGTATGAATCAGCTTCAATAGTAGTTGAAATCGACTTGACTTAATCTCTCGGGTTTGCTTCAGTAGAGCTAGGTAGGCTTCCAAATCCTCTTACCTGTAGTACCTTGCTCATTTGCCCGATTTGGATTTTCAAAGTTTTAATAGATGCTCCTTGGTTACGAATGGTAGCATCCGTCAAAGCTCGGATTTCTTTAATTAAATTGGAGTTTTCTTCGTCTCTCTTTGCTGATTCACTCATGAATTTGCTCAGGGTATCTTCCATAGATTGCCTTCGTTCTTGGTACCAAGGATTCGCATTGTTCCTTTGATAGAATCTCGGAGCTACTACTCTATATCCCCCTCTTTGAAAAAGTCCACCAAATTGCGTGTAGTAAGCTTCTTCGAGGGTTTTCCATTCTTCTTTTAGTGGGCAATCTTTGGTGTAATGGGGTCCTTTGCATTGTTTGCATCCAACTTGAGCAGCATAGACTTTTTCATTTACTTTCTTGATCTCTCTTCCTAAATTGTTTAGTTATGCTTGTATAGCTGCTAATCCGTTAAAAGTTTTAGTACTTCTTGACCTAGACGTTCCATTATGCCATTTCTGAGAGTATTTAGCTATTTCTTGGATGGCTATTTTTTCATCAGCAGTAGTCTTTGATGGTATTGCACCTCTTGAGACAAGAATTTGTCGAGTAGGAATTTCCAATCCATTATAGAACAAGATTACCTCTTGCATCTCTGTTAAATAGTTATGAGGACACTTCATCAAGAGTTCTTTAAATCACTCACATGCTTGGTAAAGGTTTTCATATGGTCCTTGTTGAAAGTTATTGATTTCCTCCATCTTCTTTGTAGTTCGAGCAGGTGGGCAATATTTGTTTAGAAATTTTATTAAAAGACCATCCCAAGTTGTGATTGAACCAGTTGGTTCGTTTCTTAGCCAATGGCTTGCGGCTCCAGTCAAGGACATAGGGAATGTTGTAAGCATCACTTGGTCTATAGTAATATTTGTAATGTGGAATAGATCAACGATCTTAAGAACTTTCTCAATGTGTTCATTCGCATCTTCATGATCCGAACCGCTGAAGGTGTTAGTTCGTAGTTCCTTGAGAAATTGGCCCTTTAGCTCAAAGTTATCCTTGTCTTCAATTTTGGTCCTAGCAACCCCTGATCCATAGTCAGCTTGGGTCTTGCTCATGTATTGCTCCATAGTTTCTGCCATTGTTTCTGTAACTTCTTCCTTCGAGTATTCTTGATCAGAAAGTAAATTGAAATCAGGCGATCTCAACTCGTCAAGACTTAGTGTCTTGAAGTGTCTCCTAGATGATCAAAATTCTCGTTCAGGTTCTTTGTAAGGTGTAAATAGTTCGTTTGTTGAACTCCTTGTCATGCACTACCTGAAACAAGGGATAAACAATCAGTAGGATAGGCTCTTTTGGATAGAAAAAATTTTAGCACGGAAATCAAATAAGAAAACTAAGGTTCTGATTATGTTCCAAATGATCGATATGCCATATCCAATGGAAGTGGATACGCCGTATTAATCAGTTGAATCAATACGCTGTATTGGACAGAAAGTTAAATACGTCGTATTCGATGGTAGTGGATATGCCGTATCGAGTTATCAACTAGAACAGTGTATTTAGCAAAATAATTAAATACGCAAACAATTAAACACACATATATATAAGCAAACAATTAAACTAACAAATATACAGAATATACAAGAATATACACTAATCTAATTAAAACTACTCCTAAGGGTTAGATCTAATCTAATGTTAAAAACCAAAAAAAAATCAAGATTAATTTTCACTCCTCGACAGCAGCACCAAAAACTTGGTGTGTTGTTGTGTGGTGTTTATTTATGATAGTTCAAGTTTTAAATTTATATTTTGCCGACTTAACCAAAAATAACACTTTAACGGGAAGTGTGTCCGATCGGTGGTAGATTCGTGGTAAGTAGGGTATCGAACACTTGAAGCGAGGTTAAATCTCTCAATTTATTTATATTTTGGTTTTTCTAGTCTAAGTTAATTCTAATCTAAGTCAAACCTATGCTAATCCTATGTTAGAACTAATACTAATTCTAACAGGTAAAAGGGAGGTTTTAGCCTGAGAGACTGGCACGGGTTTGTTTGGTGACTACAATCAATTCAAGACACTTTAACCTATGCAAGCAAATTAACATAAGATAAAAGAGCGGTCAAGCCTTATGATAGAAAACTGTATTAGCCATTATTAATCCAATTAGAAGTTGGTTTGTTTATTCAGTGCAATGATTACTTATCTCTAAGAGGCATATCATTCTTAGACTTAGGCGGGACCTCATCCTAAGACCTAGACACATTAATTTTGGCACAATTAAAGCATCCGCATAAAGCATCCTTATTACTTGATTATAATCTATCTTAGGGATTAAAGCAATGGTGATCTTGTTAAACCCTATACACTAGTAGTCCACTTGTCCAACTATCCAATGGAATCAAAACATTATTTATTGAATTATCTAGACTCACCTACTAGTCAACATGTTCAATAAACCAAAGGCAGTTTCCATTAACTAGTTAAGCCAAAAGCGTATCCTTAGCACGATTTTAGAAGGACAATACTTGTGATCATATGATTCTAGATGTATAAACTACTATATGGAGAGCTAAATAACGAATGATACCAAAAACTAAACGATTACAAAAGTATAAGAAATTACACGTTGTCTTTTATGGATTGGAATGTGTTGCAAGACCTCTTCTGCTCTTTTTCTCCTCTGAAAATCAACTTTTGTGGTCTAGGTATCGAGAATATGATTTAGCACACACTTAAAACTCATTTTTAAGTTTTGTATTTATAGGGTCTGGAAGTCGGTTCGATACGGCGTATCCAAGGGATTGGATACGGCGTATTGGAGTTTCTAGCAGTAGGGACCATGTTTGATATCTTCCAGAATATTCACATACTATATCTTGAGTACGGTGTATTCGACTTCTCGGTATACGACGTATTGAACTTATTTCCTTTGTGATCTTTGGTGAGTGCAGGCACGGATATGTCGTATCTTCCTCGATGGATACGGCGTATTGGTTGTCAGAATCATTAAGCTTTAAAATATCTTTGTTTAAGCTCCAAAATGCGCGCCTTTTGCTAATATTCACCAACTACTCTATAATTACTGCAATTCTCAAATATAAACGAGTAAATAACAATTCTTTGCAATAATTATACAAAATAGGTTAAATACATAGGACAAATGATGCTATAAAATAGACGTTATTTGATGTCATCAAATATCCCCCCACTTGAATTCTAATTGTCCTCAAGTAGCCTTTAGAAATTTATAAAATGTATCCCTAAGGATATTTTTCGTTAAAGCATTCATTTGATCTTTTACAAGTATACAACTAAACAACTCACGAAATAGGAAGATGAAAACACTCAAATCACTCAACTAATCTATGTGGTAACATGTAACTAATTCGCTCAATTGCTCGGTCGTGACGAGTATTCTATCATAAGCTTGACAAGGATACACATCTTCACCGCTAAAGCTAAGGAGTAACAAGTTTATAAAGGTAAATATGGGTTTGTATGAGAAGGCTTAGGGTTGATTACTCTAACTATTCTTTATCGATACCAATATTCCAGGAAGGCGACAAAGACCACACATACACACTTGTAATGACGGGATAGACATATGTGACTACTCACTCCCACCTCGAATAAGCTAAAGAGTAGGAATAGTAAACTAATATAGGGTATGGATCTTCTAACTTTCACCAATAGTAATAAACCAACAAGGCAACTGAGATATGCTTACATGGCCGTAACGACGGAATAGACATGCACGCTCGATCACATCCTCATTCGCGTAAAACCCATGGTTAATGATTAGGAAAGGGAATTAAATTGTTGTTAAATAAAAATTAAGAAACATAGATTAAGTCTAAAATACAAGTTGCTAGACACTTTTTTCCAACCGTTACCATGATAAAGACACAACTATTTACAACGTCTAGATCATAGATAAAAAACAACAACCTAAGTTGGCGTTCCCATAACGGTCAACTTCCCAATCATCCCATACTTTACATACTTTACAAGACAAGTGGCGATATCTTCCACTTTATACAATACTCTACATCGTTGATTTGTATCAACGAATAATCGATCCTTCGTGTAATTCCTTCGGTAGTTGCGAAATGATTATCTTCAAACTTTCCTTCTCTTTTTTGTTGCGATTTTTCTAATTTTTTTTTTTTTTTTTTTGCTAACACTATACTACAAAACTCAGTGTAGTTTCACCATCTTCACGATCATAATAATTCCGGATAATTCCTTCGGTAATTCTTCATTCTTCGGACGTACCATTAATTGCGATGGTAGTAAAAATACATGAGTTTTGACTATAATATACATTCCTATTTGCAATGTGCAAATTTCTTCCAACCGTACCAAAATAGACACAAGACTCGGGAAATACAAACTTTACACTTTAAGCAACTAGCAACTGTAAAATAAATTTAATCTAACAGGGTAGGCTAAAGTGTAAAGGTGTAACGAAATAAATAATTGGTGTAGTTCCTAAAGGATTGGCTCTACGGGTTGTTCTAGGGGTATCTTACTCTTAAAATAAGAGTAAACAAAGGGTTTATACGGGGGTTAACTAACCTGAGTTGTTTGTTAATAAAGTTTCATTTAAAGGCGATTTAGGTGTAATCCTAAAATTTACCAATTTAAACAAGTTACTCCATCTAAATCCATAGTACTCATTATTGCGGTCTCGAATAGATATACCAAGCTAAGTTCTAAAGTCTACAACATCACTGGCACACTCATATTTTATGGAATTTGGGTAAACATTTGGAAACAGATAGGTTAAATCCTCACAATATCTAACAAGGGTTATTGTATACGGGTTATGTATCAAGTAATTTCACAAAAGTATGCTTGAAAAAAATTTAAATTTGAGCATAATTTAAGCATTTTAGTGTGAAAAATAAGACAAGTGAACATTCTAATTCCATCCCCCCACTTGAATTATACAACATCCTCGTTGTATATATAAAACATTAAATACAGGAATTAAAAATAATTAGAATGAGAAACTCCCCTGATATTTGCTCGGTAGATTCTCCATGTTCAGTTTATTAGCAAGATTGTGTTAAACAGCCGCCTTGAAGTTTCAAGACTCCAACACTTCAAGATTTCCATATTTGTAAATTCTCCACCAGTATTCGTCGATATTTCTTTGCTTCCAATGTCCTGTATAAAATATAGGAAAAAAACGTGTATTCCTATCTTGATACCTACAGTTAATTTAAATTAAACTAAACAAACTGTACAGGATATCGATACGCCGTATCCATTAACTGTAATACGTCGTATTGAGAAACCTGTAAAAAGTATCTAAATATAAGTCAGTGTGTTGAATACGCCGTATCATGTGCCTGAATATGCAGTATTGACAGAACTGAGAATAATGTTTTTAAAGTGCATAAAAATAAAGACTGATAACGTCTAGACAACCAATACGCCGTATGGTATGGAGTGGATACGCCGTATTGATGTCTGGAAAGACAGACTCGATAAAATTAAATAACAATCTGGGTTGTCTCTCGGGAAGCACTTTTGTTTACAGCAAAGTCTTTAAGTTAGACTTTTCTTCAGCTTCTCTTCATTCCATCTCATGCACGTTAATGTGCCCGCGTGTGAGCCATTCTTCCATCTTCGCATCTCGAATGTAATTGGGTCCTAAGTTTAATACTCCTTTGTAGAACCCTTTAAGCTTTTGGTACAGATGCGAGATTCCATTCATCTTATCCTCTTCACTTATCTTTAGTAATTGTGGGATCTTGTTGCATTGCTCATTAGTGTGGTTTTTAAACCTTGGATGTGATCGTACCATTTGGTAAGTTACTTCATTATTACCATTGTAAATGGTAATCATCCCTTCAAACCGTTTTGCATTAATCCTAACTTCTCTCAAAAATGGTTCGCCAAAAATAACATCGCCTATTTTTTCATCATGATAATTATCCATATTTTCTAAAACTGCAAAATCCGTCACAGCAGAAAAGTTTCCAACAAAAATAGACACATTCATTAAAGCTCCTATTACATTATTCCTTTTGTACACCATCTTATCTTTCATTATAGAATTATGAAACTTTTTGGACATCACATTGACATATAATAATGGGAAAAAGTTAGCGTGTGTAACTTTAAGTTATGGGCACAATCTATATGGATCTTGTTATCATGGTCGCAATAACTAGGGTTATCATATATTCCAGCATCAAATTCTTCATCGCTAGTTCTAAATTCCTCAATTAACTCACCTTCCTTAATGGTGGGCATTAAATCATCACCTTGATTTCTCCTAATCTTAAATGATTCATTTAGATCATTTAGTTCTATGTAATCCTCCAAGAAAGGGTCTAATGGTCTATTTAACACCAAAGTCTCTCCCATAAGCCTAGCTTCTCAATCAAGTTTCATTATTTCTCTCAAACTTAGCATGTAGACCCTCTTAATTAATATGCTAGCAAGTTTAACACTTGTGAAAATAATTCTTTCTTCCCTGATCCTTAAAGTAATCTTTCTTTTGTAAACATCAATCTTAGTACGGGCGGTAGACAAAAATGGTCTTCCGAGGATCAAGGGCACTTTGATATCCTCGGGCATATCTAGAATTATAAAGTCTATGGGGAAAGTAAATTTACCAATACTTACTAGCACGTTTTCAGCTATTCCTTTTGGATATTTTACAGTCCTGTTTGCTAATTCAACTGTTAACTTAGTGTGAGCTAATTCGCCTAATCCTAAGTTAAGGTAGGTCGAGAAAGGCATAACACTAACGCTAGCTCCTAAGTCAACAAGGGAATTATCGAAGCAAACATTATTAAAAAATCAAGGTAAAGTGAAACTCCCTGGGTCTTTCTCTTTTTGGGGTATGGATTGTGAAGCTTCAGAGTAAGCTTCCGATAATTATGGTCTATACAATCCCTTCTTTTCTTCATAGTAGTAACCATTTAAACGACTTGGAAATGGAATCATCGTTTGTCTTGTTTCGTACATGAGTGTACAATTCTATTCAGTGGATGCGGTGTATTGGGAGGATCCAATACGGCGTATCGGGCATGAATCAGCTTCAATAGTAGTTGAAATCGACTTGACTTGATCTCTCAGGTTCGCTTCAGTAGAGCTAGGTAGACTTCCAAATCCTCTTTCCTGTAGTACCTTGCTTATTTGCCCGATTTGGATTTACAAAGTTTTAATAGATGCTCCTTGGTTACGAATGGCAGCATTCGTCGAAGCTCAAATTTCTTTGATTAAATTGGAGTTTTCTTCATGTCTCTTTGCTGATTCACTCATGAATTTGCTCAGGGTATCTTCCATTGATTGCCTTCGTTCTTGGTATGAAGAATTTGTGTTGTTCCTTTGATAGAATCCTGGAGTTGCTGCTCTATATCCCCTTCCTTAAAAAGGTCCACCAAATTGCGTATAGTAAGCTTCTTTTAGGGTTTTCCCTTTTTCTTTTAGTGGGCAATCTTTGGTGTAGTGGGGTCCTTTGCATTATTCGCATCCAACTTGAGCAGTATAGACTTTTTCATTCACTTTCTTGATCTCTCTCCCAAGATTGTTCAGTTGTGCTTGTATAACTGCTAATCCGTCAGAAGTTTCAGTATTTCTTGACCTAGATGTTCTATTGTGCCATTTTTGAGAGTATTCAGCCCTTTCTTGGATGGCTATCTTTGCATCAGCAGCAATCTTTTATGGTATTGCACCTCTTGAATCAAGAATTTGTCGTGTAGGAATTCCCAATCCATTATAGAACAAGATTACCTCCTACATCTCCGTTAAATAGTGTTAAGGACACTTCATCAAGGGTTCTTTAAATTGCTCCCATGCTTAGTAAAGGTTTTCATCTGGTTCTTGCTAAAAGTTGTTGATTTCCTCCATCTTCTTTGCATTTCGAGCAGGTGGGTAATTTTTGTTTAGAAATTTTGTTTTAAGACCATCTTAAGTTGTAATCGAACCAGTTGGTTTGTTTCTTAGCCAACGGCTTGCGGCTCCAGTTAAAGACATTGGGAATGCTCTAAGCATCACTTGGTCTATAGTGATATTTGGAATGTGGAATAGATCGACGATCTCAAGAACTTTTTCAATGTGTTCGTTCGCATCTTCATGATCCGAACCGCTGAAGGTGTTAGTCCGTAGTTCCTTGAGAAATTAGCCCTTAAGTTCAAAGTTATCCTTGTCTTCAATTCTGGGCCTAGCAACTCCCGATCCATAGTCAGCTCGGGTCTTGCTCATGTATTACTCCATAGTTTCCGCCATTGTTTCTGCAACTTCTTCCTCCGAGTATTCTTGGTTAGAAAATGAATTGAAATCAGGCGACCTTAATTCGTCAAGACTTAGCGTCTTGAAGTGTCTCCTAGATGATCGAAATTCTCGTTCAAGTTCTTTATAAGGTGTGAATAGTTCGCTCGTAGAACTCCTTGTCATGCACTACCTAAAACAAGGGATAATTAATCAGTAGGATGGGCTCTTTAGGATAGAAAAAAATTTAGCACAGAAATCAAATATAAAAACTAAGGATTTTGATTCTGTTCCAGATGATCAATACGCCGTATCCAATGGAAGTGGATACGCCGTATTAATCTTTTTGAATGAATACGCTATATTGGATAGAAAGTTGGATACTCCGTATCCAATGGAAGTGGATACGCCGTATCGAGTTATCTAACAGAATAGTGTATTAGCAAAAGCAATTAAATTAAACACACAAATATACAAATAAACAATTAAACTAACAAATATACAAAATATACAGAATATACAAGAATATACACTAATCTAAATTACACTACTCCTAAGGATACACTACTCCTAAGGGTTAAATCTAATCTAATGGTAAAAACCAAAACATAAAATAAAAATCAAGATTAATTTTCACTCCCCGACAGCGGCGCCAAAAACTTGATGTGTCATTGTGTGGTGTAACTTTTCACTCCCGGTAAGCGGCGCCTAAAACTTGATGTGTCATTGTTTCGCAGATTGTGGTGTTTATTATATGATAGTTTCAAGTTTTAAATTTATATTTGATCCGATCTAACAAAAACAAATCACTTTACACGGGCCTAGCTGCTACCCCGGTCGTCGGTGGTAGTTTGATGGTAAGTTAGTTGGTTCGTAAACACTTTGAGCGAGGTTAAATTTCTCAATTTATTTTACTTTTGGTTATATAATCTATGTTATTTCTAAATATAATGTCAAAACCTATGAAATAATCCTATGTTAGTTCATAATCTACTTTCTAAAGGTAAATAGGGTGGTAGTCCAGCGCTGAGCAGTATTTCGGCAGGGTTGGTGGTGACTACAATCAATTCAGAAGTACTACTTTAAACCCACACAAGCAAACTTAACAGAGGAACTTAAAAGAGTGGTCGAGTCTATGATAGAAAACTGTACTAGCTCCTCATTAATCTGATTAGTATTTGGTTTTTGTTATGCAACGTGCCAAGTATTACTCTTTCTCGAAGATGCTATATCATTCTTAGACTTAGGCGGTTGGACTTCATCCTTAGCACACTTGACACATCTAATTCTTGTCACAATTTTAAAGCATCCGCCAATAAAGCATCCTTATTTACTTATTATAACTCTATCTTAGCGGATTAAAACAATGGTGATCTTGTTATACCCTATACTCATAGAGGACTTGCCACTATACTGCTTATGGATAAAAAAAATTTTTACACTAGATAGTCCAATTGTTCCAACTTCCAAATAAAAATCAGAACATTACTTGTTGTCATTATCTAGATATAACCTTACTAGTTTATAATGATTCAATTAAACAAAACTGCCAATTTTCGTTAACTAGTTTAGCCAACGAAGCGTTTTTTCCTTAGGCACGATTTTAGATAGGACAAATACTTATGAGTCCTTATGCATTCTAGAATGTTATAAATCACTATATGTGAAGAAGTATCCATAGGCATCTAGATTACTTGCGTGTATGCACTAAATCCATCTTGCAATGTTATTAGGTCACAAACAAATGCACGTAACAAGTATGAATTGATAAACATAAACAAGCATTTCAATGATGTTTAGTAAGAAAACGAGATATAAACAAAACCATACATTTAGTTCTTCATACTAATGGCTAATACCCGAAGGTATTTGCCCTTCTTTACATCTTATTTACTACAAGAGTAATTGTTTTAGCCAAGGTAATCTAACCAATTAATGAATGATACCAAAAACTCAAACGATCACTTACAAAAGTATAAGAATTTAAATGTTGTCTTTTTGGTTGGATGCATTGCATGACCTCTTTCTGCTATTTTTCTCCTTGATAATTTCAACTTTTTGCTGGTCTGAGGTTTCGGGATATGATTTGGCAAACACACTTAAAAACTCGTTGTCTTTTAAGATTTGTATTTATACAGGGTCTGGATGTCGGTTAATACTGGCGTTATCATAGATTAGATAACGCGTATTGTGTTTCTTGAAGTAGTGGACACGTTTGATTCTTCCAGATTATTTCACATACTATATCTTTAATTAATGGCGTATTGGACTTATTGGATTCGGTCTGATTGACTTATTTCTCTTTTCTTTGTGTGTCTTTAGTGTGAGTGTTGTAGGCAACGGAACTAACGCCCTATCTTCCTTAGTGGACTATGGCGTATTTGGTTGTCAGAATCATTTAATCTTCAAAATATCTTTGTTTCAAGCTTAAATTTGAAATTTATGCGCCGTTCTTTTGCTAATATTCACAAACTTTCGCTTCCCATAATTACTGCAATTCTCAAATATAAATGATTAAGTAACAATTCTTTGCAATAATTATACAAAATAGGTTAAATACATGGGAAATGATGCTATAAAAAAGATGTTATTTGATGTCATCACTAGCACAAAAACCCTACCACTCAAATAAAATTCCACCCCAAAAATGTGAGGTTCGCCCCTAGATCTTTAGGAATTCAAGCACCCATCTTTGGTTCTTAAGATAGTTTTACCTTTAGCTTGCTCAAGTTAAGGAATGAGCAATCATATATGTCGCGTTCATGGATTTGATCGTGCATATGTTGTTTTGTCGCTTTTTCTAGAGCATTGGTATCGGTTAAAACTATATGAGAGTGTACCGGTAGTATATTAAATTCTAAAACTTGTTTTTGTGATGCATCCTAAGACTGCAAGTGAGATCGCATTCGTGTGATTAGGATTTGCTAAATGATAAGAGGCACTAGGATAAACCCTGTTTTAAACATGTATTTGTTTTTATGCTCTCCCCGGTCGTATAACTATCCCTACAACCTTGCTTCGTACTCATTTTTAGTGCAAGATACCCCTAGTACACCCCCCTAAGCCTATCCTTTTCGCGGTTCTCGTAATTTTCTGATGGATTCCGGATTATTAATGAAGAGCATTGTTTCCACTCACACCAAATGTTATACCCAAATCGCCTTAGCCTTCCTTGTATATACTCATTTTTAGTACATTATTGTTATCATATTTGTAAACTCAGTTAATTATTTGCTTGAGTACATGGTTGCTAAGTCGAGTCTTTTATTATTGTATACAGTTTTGGGATGATTAGGATTCATGGTAGTTTTTATTTTATGGAGAAATAGGGAAGTTAATTTATTACCCCCATATGTGCTTAATACACTCTATGTTATTTTGATCCTTCTAATTCGGGTCATTAGTTAATTTATATTTATGAGTTTTAAAACTCAAGTGTTGGGGTGCGTCTATAAACCCCAAGTCATGTATTATTATATGTTTCAGCAGATGGCAGGGCAAAAGTGTAAGAAAAAGTAGAAAAAAATGATGAAAAGAAAAAAAAGAGAAAAAACAAAAGAAAATCAAAAATAGAAAAAAATTATACGGGCTCCCATCTTGCTTATGTTCATGTTTATGTCAAGAAAGAGTCAGAAAAGAAAAAGAAGGGGTTTGATGTAGATTTTGTATATCTTAGTCCTAGTGTGGTTGAGTCTTAGCTTAGCAATGACTTTATGTGTATTTTTGTATTTAATTAACTCACCACCACCCTAAATCCACCCAAATATATCCCATCCGTTTTCATTTCCGTTTAACTTACACCCAAATATCACAACCCTTTAAAGACCTCTTTGATAGTAATTCCTAGGTGCTTACGCCATAGTGGTGGAGGTTTGATCCTTTATCAAGTCTATGGTAATTTATATACTACGACAGGTAATGAGTGTTAATTTTCCGTTTCTTATGTTGTTATAATTCATTATACACCCAAGAGAAAGAGAGAATCCAAACACTTATGTGAGGTGCTAGTATATAATTTATGTGCTTTTAGTTACGAGGTCTAATTGGTTATGTCATAAATTATCTTTAAAAGGTAAGTTAAATTATTGCTACTATCTAGGTAGAAAACCCCATTTGCTTGAGGACAAGCAAATCCCAAGTGTAGAGGTATTTGATGAGGTGTCATTTTAGACACTTTTTCGGGGTCATTTAACACTCTCATGTAAATATGCCCAAAATACATCTTTAATCATTTGTTATTGTATTTTTAGCACTTGGATGACATTTGGAGTAACTACACATGACTTGGGCTCATTGTGGAAAGAAACGGATGAGATTACAACTCTACATCAAATTCGAAGAAGAAAAACCATATAGACTGTGGAGACGGTGTCAGGATTTCTAGTGACGTCGTCAGGATATGCAAGCGACGGCGTCAGGATTCTTGTGATGGTGCCTTAGAAGATTCAGCAGAGCGGCAGTGTCACAGTTATAAAACGACATCGTCGCGAGTGTTTTTGTAAATATACAAACTCAGAATTAGGGTTTTAAAAGTATGGAAATTGTGGGATATGGTCATACTTAGGGTATGAGTTTTATCAAGTTTTAGGTCGATTTTAGGGTTTAAAAAGCCTTTTGTATCAGCCTTTAACTCCATGTTTTAATCAATTGAAGTTCTTTATTCTTTAATCTTTTAATATGTTTATGTGTTGTTTGATTAATTATTGTTCTTTGCTTCCTTTTAACATGCTAGGCTAGATCTTATAGTGTTTGCTTATGATTGCATGAAAGTTAGTTTGTAAATTCTTTTACTATTGATTCTTGTTGATATGTGTGCACGTTAGGCTCTAGAAAACTAGCTTCCTAATTGCTTACGAAGACATCTAGGGAAACATGATTGTGTAAAAAGGATACCATCGGTAACAGTCCTCATACTACCTTACCCTTATATGCTTGATCACCTTTTAAGTATTTTAATGCATGTAATGTACTCTTAGGGGCCTTGTAATAGTCTTCATACTACCTTACTTGTGCGTTGCCTTAATGGAATATTACATAGACGGCGGGTTCGTGTAATCCGTTCATGAATTAGGAAATACTTACACACTACATCACTAGAGTGACAAAGAAATAGGATTAGGAGGATCGGGAGTAATGCATGATTAAGTAAACACGTTTGTTTAACCTATACGAGTTTCTACTCATTAGTTTAGATTTAATTTCAGTTATTAGTTTAATTAGCTTAAAACCAAAACTTTTTTCAAACCATATATTTTAATTGCTTTCTTTTAAATATAAGAACACAAAAATAATCTTCTTTCAACCCTTAGACTTTAGTTATGTTTAGTTCGAACCTTTCCAACCTATTCTCCTAGAGAACGATAACAACCCCCGAGTCTTACCTATACTACAGTACAGCGGTTAGGTACACTGCATAGAGAGTTGTAAAACTTGGTGTTTTCAACCCTCGCATCAGAATCACATCTTTTTTGAAAGCTTTTCAAATATTTTCAAACCTCCAAGTACCCTCATTTTGACCAGTTACTTTGGTTCTAACAGTTATGACTTTGTCGAAATTGTTAAGATGACTTCTTATTTTCAAAAACTATCTTTGACCACACTTATGGAAGGAAGTTCTTGAGGAATATCCTTTTGAACTGGTTCTAGTTGAACCGGTGGTAACCAAAAGGCTTGTTATGCAAACAGTTATTTTTGAGGAACAAAATGCTTATATAATTCATTTAGTGAACCATAATCAATGGGTTTGATGTTCACTCTTTTCTCTTTCATAATCGGATCATTTTATTTCTCATTCATTTTTAGCCTAGTTGCGTCAACTAAATCTAAAGTCTCTTCAGAATCAATCACAAACAGTGGATCATGTTTCTTAACTAAGGTATGACCATAATACAACGCATGTTGTTTTCGCTGAGCTTGCATAAGATACAAGGGATTTTGATAACCAAGAGCCGTTTTGTGATTTTCGTCATAAAAACTTGAGGTTTCGTTAACATATGCATCGTTTGCACAGTCTGACCTTGTTTGAAAACAATATTTTCAAAAGCTTTCTTTTTCTTTTCCAAATCAATTATTTCTTCAATATACTTATCTTGTTTTTCTTTTGATTCCTTTTTCAAAACTTCAACGGTTGTTGACAAATTCTTGTGACTTTCAACATTTGCAGAAAGTTGCAATTTTAACGTATGAATTTGTTTTTCAAAATCTGCAACCTTTGCATTTTGATGAACGATTATACCTCACATTTGATAATCAATATATTTTTTGTGATCATTTGAATCAAATTTCGGTCTTTCTTCAAAAATTTTGCCATGTTCCTTGTATCGTTCAAGCTCAGCGGTTAATGATTCATTTACAGTCTTATTTTTCTTATTAACCGCATTGCATTTTGCCACTTGATTAGACATTTCCTCTATTACAGAAATTATCATTGCATCTTGTTTTTCAGGTGAAGTAGTACCTTGAACAACTTCACTTTTTTTTCTTTCATATATTGATCATAAGAAATGATATTGCTATCACTTGTAATTTTAATATCTAAATTGTTAACTAAAGTGGGTTGTTCAGAGTAATACATCTCTTGAACACTATGATCAAGCACATAATTATCTTGATAAGTGTCTTGAATTGGTACCTCAAAAATAACATCTGAATCATAAGCAGAGAGTTTGGCCATAAGAACTACACTTGCTGATGGTGCTTCATTATAGTCTGAGTCGAATGCATCAAGATCATCAGTCTGGACGATAGCGGTTGTTGCCAATGTCTGAGTGTTTGGGCCTGAATCGATTCTGTCCCCTAGGTCTGCCAAAAATGAAAGCTTTTCCTCATCCAAAGTCACCCCTGATTCTAAAGCCTAAGCAAGAAACATCTTTTCCTTAAACCATTTAGAATTCCTTAGCCTCTTTGGTTGAGTACACTGTCTTGCCATATGACCTTCACCCCTATAGTTGTAACAACAAATAACCTTTGTCTGATTTGCTGCAGTAGTTCCCATATTTCTGTTACCCCATGTTCCAATAGCATTACCCTTTGCTCCACTACTTGCATAACCCCGAGTCTGTCTCCCCTAAACATTCTGCATTGTGACCCTGCCATCTTGAATAGTAGCTTGGTTTATTGGATAGGAAGAAATCTTTAGTTGATTGTTGGTAGACGGATAGCGAGAGGCAAATTCTGTATTGATGAATGTCATTGCTTTGTTTAAACTAGCAATTTGTAACACCCCCAAAATACGATACGCAGCAGAATATAACATTTTAGGTGCTACTTCACGATACAATCACACAAGTCATAACAAACATGTGGAAAACTATAATAGGGGTTAAATAGTTTACCGCTTTTTAATTTAATGTTTATGTTTGTTAATAAAAACTTAGATTTAACTTTATGTGAATTCAACACTTGCACAATATAAACAATTTACTTATCTAAACAATTAATAGGATAGTATGAGCAAATAAGGTAAGACAAGAGATAAGAGTAAGAACAATCAAACCACAA
>BQNB010083670.1:0-28973 GCA_026074375.1 Tanacetum coccineum | reverse complement strand
TTTAGTGGTTAGAATTAAATGGGTGGTTACAAACATTTAAGTGGCAGATTTAACTACATTAAATGTTTTGTAATATCTTTTACCTATTCAAGTGGACTGCATTAATGACCATATATTTAATTTGGTCATGTAACAATTAATTCCTAAATCATGAAGGATAATTATGGAAGAGATTAATTGGCCATTAATCTCTTATTCTATGAATAGGTTTTGAGTAAATCCCCTATAAATAGGGATCACAATTGTATGGAAAAACACACAAAAAACAAAAACACATAGAAACGCAGTGTTCTTGATCTGTGCCTAGAACAAGAACAAACACTTGGTTTAATCCCAAAGAGGTATTCATGTAACCTAGGCATAAGGTCGAATAATCTTCTTTGGAAAGTGATTACGCGACTTCAAGTGATATCCGGTAACCATCTTGGTAATTAGCTATGCTATTGATTGTCTTCACCCTGATCTGGGATCTACTACAACCAACATCTAGGGGTGTTATCGGGTCGGGTTGAGTCGTGTTTTAATTTTTAAAAACTCACCCGTAACCCGACCCTATAAAGAATCGGGTTATCAGGTTCGGGTGGTATTCGGGTCGGGTCTTATCGGGTCGGGTGATTCGGGTTATCGGGTGGTACTACAAATGACATCTTCTATATCATTCACATGAGATAACTTCCCATGTTGTTCCACTAAGTTGAACAGCTCATAAATAAAACCATTTTTAATCCACTAGATGTAATTAATTGAAACAATCACAAATAACTTACCACAAGACCAAGTTAAACAGCTCATAAATAAAACCATGTTGTTCCACTAAGCTCGGTTGACTACAGAATGATTCAGAATACATATTAAAATCATGGAAATGATCTATAACATATGTTATTAAACTCTTATGTTCAACAACTAAATGTAGTTTGAAGATTGGTAATATACCTGTAATGGGTAGCACCAGAAGTTGCAAATGTAGTTTTAAGTTAACGTGGAATCGAATGGTTTGATATTATATAAGTTTAAGTCTAATCATATATACAAACTTGCGTACGTACCAATTACCACCGTATGTAATGTACATGAGGGCTAACATTATGAGCCATGAAAGAGAGTTCAAGCTCTTCACTGAGTCGGCTATCTATTATCAAGTTGTGAATTACTGATATTTTTGTATATCAGTTATATTATGGTGATGGAAAAATCTTGATGTCCACTTCTCATCAACATTTCTTACTTAAAATGTTGAATAAAAGGCCCAACTAAGTCAGAACTTTGTCTGAACTTGGTTCTCAGTGACAAAATGACCATTTGATACGACACTACTAATGACATAGATAATCACAGTTGTGTTAGGTTACACAACCATAAATCATGAACTGGAAATAGAACTAGTATTAGAAGAAAGTAAGAAATGAAATATGCTGCACATTAAAGGCTTAAAAGCTACAATAACTTAAAAAATTGAAAATTGATTTTCAGGTCTTATTGGGTTGACCCGATAACCCGATAGCATTATTTATTTAACCCGAACCCGACCTGATATCACTATCGGGTTATCGGGTTCGGGTCAAAACAACCTGATAATATTTTAAAACCCGATTAGACCCGACCCGATAAGCCTTATCGGGTTTGGGTCGGGTCGGGTCAACCCGACCCTACTGACACCCCTACCAACATCCATAAGATCGTATGTTTCTGCATAGATAGAGTTTGGTCTCACATTAACTATAACAACGACAATAGAGGCCACAATTGAGTTCGTTAAACATATGTAAACAAGAAAGGAATCATTCCGAAGCTCCACAATTGATTTTGATCTCACATTAACTATAATATCCATGGATAATATGAAAGATCTCTGAATTTTTGATAATAAGATCCCCGAACAAACTAAACAAGATGATGGTGACGATGATTGATGGTGGTGGTAGCGGTCGGTGGACTTAAAATGTAAAACTTAACGGATGACTGTTACATATTTAAAGAAAAATACTCAAATTGGCCAGAAAAATAAGTTGGGTGCCTTTTTATGCAAGAAAAAAATTTCGATATCTTAATTAGAAATGACCAATAAATAGAGTACTTTTATGTGTCATTTTCCCTAAATAGAATATATAAAAATAGGTTCACTTCAAGTAAAAGTTCATACCTTATTTAATTCTTTTTTTTTACTTATTTGAGTTTCTAACTCGACATTTTAGTCCCTCTATTTTCTAAATTAAGTAAAATTAACACAATTAACCTTTAACTTTCGTGTGATTGTTTTTAATCTCTTGACTTTCCAAAATAGGGTTATATATAATATGTAACTTTTATGTTTTAAAACCCGAATAGCCTTTATTTCTATATATATATATTATCTATAATCTTATGTAAATAAATTTTATAAACCGCGTTACATTTATTTACCCGTTTAAAAACTTTGTTTCGTTGTTACCAATTTTAAGTCATCAAAATGTTGTTTATAAGGTTCTACCTCTTCGATGTTGCCTCGTTTCGTCATTGAGCTTGTCAATCCGTTTGGATCCTCCGGTTGGTCGATCTAAGGACTCACGACCATGCACGTTTTAATAATTCTTACGTCAAGAAAAATCTCATGCAAAGATTTTTGAAGTTTGTTACATGCATTATTGGTATATATAAAAAAACCCATGTGGCCTACCCTTTCTTTTCTTTCCTATTTTCTGTCTAGCCCAACAGTGGGTTGACAGCCACTGTTGTGGTGTCTTCTTCTTGCACTCAACGCACCCTTAATTATTTCTTACTCGGTTGTCTTCTTCCCCACATTGTATACGCATGCATGTATAACTTTCCATTAAACCTGCATGATCCCGACCCATAAGCTTAGTCACAAGGTCGCTTTATCGTTCGAGATACAAAGACGTGGTTGCGTCTCTTTGCAGCCCAGCAGTGCGAATGGCCGCTCCTCTTTATGGCTCGTTGCGTGCATTGGCACGTCTTATGATGCAACCCGGTGTCAAGGGTTTACGAGGTCTGGGTATGAACCAACGAACACGAGTTGCTAGCTTTTAACAGCGTCTATGACGCACCAACCGCGAGCAAAAAGGTTCGATGTGGTTCCTCTTGGGTTAATTGGTCACACCATCATTTCATGCGTAAGCCTAAGGTTTATTAGTCCGAGGCAGCAGCCCCTCGTCGCACATTAGTTAGGTGGTCGAGTTATGGTTTGGTCATGGTCACAACATAAATATTCAACACGTAAGTCTTAGTTCTACTCGCTACTAGTGCCAACGTTTTATAATCACGAAACAAGTGTCAAGTTTTACTCGTCTAAAGTGGTCGTATAGTTCTTGTTTGATCTAGTTTTAAGTCCATCGTTTACGTATCAAACTTCATGCATAGCATGACAAAAGTTCGACATGCGTACGTTTACAAAGACCATGCATGGGTTGCACCATGCATGTCGTGTGTTACAACAAAGTGAAAGTCGTATATGATAAATATTAAGCTACAAGAATGACTTGAGAAGGTCCAAGTTTTGCTAGGCAATGCGGAAAGATGATGGTAGTAAGGAAGCTCGAACCAACCCTTGGTTAATACTACCCTTTAAACCCAACGTTCACTGGCTAAAACTCTACTCGAACCTTACTTCTCTTGTTTGATCTTGTGCGTGAGGGTGCTACTAGAAGTGAAGAGAATAGGTGTTTATTTATACTACAAGTTCGTGCATTTACTGAAAACTTTCAAAACTTCTCGTGAATGTTTATTATTCACTCACTATTGAGCATAGTTGTATAGTATAACTATTGATAGCGAATCTCCCTATTTGTGAAATGAAGTTTGCAGGAGAAGAGATATTGGCATGTGAAGACTTTGAAAGAACATAATGTGTAGGACATTAGGTGTAAGGAATATAATGATAATGTTTGTTTGCCTATTTTGAATTTCTCCACTGATTGTCGTAGATATACATTCATGTATTAAAGTTTTGAGGTGAATGAAATGTCAAGGTACAATATTTATTTAGGAGAATTTAAATATTGTCACACGTATGGACGGGTTCACAGAATAATATTGGTGTGTGACTTTGTTTCACAGGGCGTGAAAAATATGATTTTATTGCTACGCGTTTTCTAAAATACCCTTTTAGATCCGAAAGCAAAATGATGATTTATACGCGCTATTAAAACTCTCAATAGCGTAAAATATTGTATGTCGCTTGAAGGATAACTTTTTATTGGAAAGTAACGGCAATTTTGCAAATGCTCGTGGTACATACTCTTACATAAAATGAAAAGGAGTTCTAAATTTTTCTGAGGTGCTACATCCGCCCCATGTTATGTGATTTTGTCCCGAAATCAAGACATTGTAGTAGATCGCGGGTTCGTGAATAGGTTAGGGTATTTGTCTTGAACAGGTCTTCACGTTTCTGCGTGTATTCTGGACCTCTATGTGCATTCCGAAGGTCTTTTAACGATAGGTATACAGCTTCGTTTGAGTTGCTTGACCTCACGGTCCATGACATGAGTGACTCTCTGGTATTGTGTTGATGCAAGGGTGTAGAAATTTATTTTAATCCTCCTACGATGTGTTAGGCAATTTTCTATTACAAGGAGTGCCGTTTGAGGCGGAGGGATGTGGACATTTCAACTTGAATTGACCCTCCCGTATTCCTAGGTGAATGTCTCGTCATCGAAACGAGCCAATACGACAAAATGTTAGGAATATATCCGTTGAAGTAGACAACAAAATCTTAAATTATTTCCCTTCCCCCTTTTGTCTTATAACTACCACCTCATTTCTCTTAAATTTTCAAACTTAAACCCTACTACAAGGTAAAAATATTTCGAATGGCCTGTTCGCTTCCCCATACCGACTCCAAAATCGAAGCCTTGGTGCAAAGATTAATTAACGAAGACAAGGGTCGTCAGGATGCGCTTTTGGAGTTAGCCTTTCGGTTTGAAGATTCATGCGCTGTCAGAGACGACCTTAGAAAAGCCTATGAGAAGTGCAATGACATTTCTCAAGAGAGCCGTGCTTTGATCGGCACTCTCTTAAAAGAAAGTTCTGAAAAGGATCGCAAGCTGCATCTTTCTATGTATGGAAAGGCGGCACAACTAGAGAAACAAATGGGTGCTAAGTTGGCTTGGCTCCGGGAAAAGTACTCCTACCGTACACGCGAAGGTATAGATTGTTCGTCATCACAAGCTAATTGCTCTCTTACCGAGAAAGAGTTACATCAACTCCGTATGGATGAAGAAGCTCTAAGAGAAACGTTGGAAGAAGAGGCCATGAACAAAAAGGCACAAGAGGAGAAAATTAGGCAAAAACAAGCCGAAGATAATGAGTTCTTTTTAGAATTTGGGATAGTGAGGTACGACTCAGAATACGAGTCATCGGATTAACGATTTAAGAACTGCTGTAACCATGTTGTTGTACTGCCTTGAATAAAGCATTTTTGCCTTAAACTATGTACTTGTATTTTCACCTTTGTAACACAACGGTTTTTTTTGTTAGTAGTCTAGTAAGTTCTAGTGAATGCATTTGCCTTCTGTAGTATCACAGTATTTCGTAAAAGAAAAAAAAATTTGTTTCGTGACTGCTGTCTTGCCACAGTGTTATAAAGTGCTTGAGTATACATTTTGAATGGAACAATTGAGTGATTATGGCTACTGTCTCCACACAGTATTATAAAGTGTTTGCGTGATAATTCTGAATTGAATAATTAAGTGAACATGATTACTGTCTCTCTTCAGTATCATAAAGTGGTTTAGGGATAGCGTTATCAATTTGTAAACTTTTTCAATTCCCAAAATAATTAATTTATGAGATTAAATAGCAATTCGAAAATTTTTCGGTGATTGATTTTACCTTAAGGGTTTGAAATAAGATTTAAATTTCTATGGGGTATCGCAGTCTTTCGTCCTGAATTCAAGTTGTCGTGTTCGCGGCATGGGTTAAGAAAAGACGAAAGTGTAGAGTGGGATTCTAACGGCTAGTAATAGTGGCTAACCGTTATTTCCACCACATATATAATTCGACAAATTCTCACATTCGTCAAAACCCGAAATAAGTTTTCTTACTTAAATTTTCATCTCTCCATCGGTTAGAATGTCGTATCTCGTTCCCATGATCGCGATTGTATTCATTGTGGTGGTTGGCAGTTATTTGGCGAGTGTTCCACGAGAAGAGGATCACCAGTACATCATTGTAATACTAGGGCTTATTATGTCACTCGTCATTGTGGCGATTGGCATGGAAGTTTTCTAGAAAAAGTAGCTTTCGTTAGTAGGCGAGCGGGTTGTATTACGGTTGTGTTCTTGGGCATTTTAATTAATCTTATTCTGAATCCTCCAGGAAAAATCACCGGACGTTTCATCTTTAACTTTGTTTCGTTGATGTAGGATTGAATCCTCATGATGTATCTTTGATGAATCGCAGTCTTTCATAGTTGCTTTGAGTATTGTCTTTAATGTGATGAATGAGTAAAATGTGTACGCGTTCAAACTTTTGTTATTACATCGAATACTATTGAGCTTATCTTTGTCGACCTAACTTATACATAGTTGATCAGGCTATGTATACCTTAGGTTTACATTGACATCCCCTTTTCCTTTAGTTATCTGTTTGTGATTGTAAGCATGGTCGGTACTGAGACCCGTAGTGTATATAAATCGTCGCGTCTTCCAAGCATCAGATGAATGATGTTATGTTATATGTCAATTTGTGGTTTATTATTTCTTCGCCACTTTCTACCATACACGTGGTCCTCTGAAAGTTTTTGTCCACTTTGTGTGTTTATCTTACTACGTGCATATCGTTTCATATGTTGACGAGTATTATCTATGTGCTCGTAGAATTATAATCTCAGCGTATAAGTTATTCCGAATAATTACTTTTGTTGTAAGTTCAGGGTTTAATCGTAATTGCTCTTGCTAGTCATGGCTATGTTCATCATGAATATTTTAAATCAATATTCCTCACAACTCCTACCCACTACGCCGCCCCTTTTCCTATATCTTTCAATTTTCACTTTACTTACTCCTCATCTCAAATTATCGCCCACTTCACCATATCAAGTTTTTCATCTTCTTCCTCGAAGCCACCGAACACCGATCTTCATGGAATTTCTGATCGAAATCTTCTCTCCTGTCATGATTATAATCATCACATCGCTCGTTTTGCTTGTCTACCCGATGTGTTTCTTCTCACACGGCGATGCATCTGTCATTTTAGCATTTTACATCTTTGTTGTATTTCCTATATTTTGCATTTTGTTGTATTATGAACGGAAATATTATGGATCTATTTGAATAGGATTTCGCGTTGTGTATTTTATTGCTTCATCCTTCCCGTTATAACCATATATTACTATGTACCCCACCTCGCATCTTGGTATGATTCGAGGTTATTACCTGGTAAGCTTTTAGAAGTATTCTGTATTTCTATTTCCGTGGAAGAGCGTTTATTGGTTGCGAAGGAAAGGAAATTTTTGACTGACAAAATGTCGAATAGTGAAAGAAAGAATTGATTTTTGTAGGGGTTACTGGTTCTCATTCGAAACATGATATGTGGGCCTTTTGAAATGATCCTTCAAGCTTCATAGTGTCCATCGGAAATAGCTTCCCTATCTTCGTTTCCTGAGCACATGATTGTATTTTTCATTTGTTGGGCAATGGGTATACTTGTTTTGCACTGAGCAGTATTTTTAATAGTGTCATTTCATTGGCGTATTAAGATGTTCTTTATGTGAATTCAAAAAGATATTAAATATGTGGTTCCTTCTATACCGGGTAAATGCACTCAGAAAGCTTTTAGAATTGATACTTCATTTATTAGTTTACTAAAGTAAAGTAAAAGTTTTCATCAATTTCTATGCTTAGGTGTCTCCTCGTAAACTGAGATACAATGTTGTAGCGAGTCTGGCTATTTCACTTATAGGCCTAGGCGGGCTAGAATTATCTGAATCTGATCATGATCCTCAGCGCGTCTGTCCTCGACATCAGCTACCCTTATTTGTAATAACGAGATCTCATTCTCTGCAGCGGCGAGAGAATCCTGTAATTCGGATATTAGAAGCTCTTTGTCTTTGGTGTTTGCATGAAGTGTGTCAATTTCCACCTCTATGTCCTCTAGTCTGGCCGTCACATCTTCTGGGTTGAGTTCTGGTTTCTCGGATGCAGGTTTACCGTCAGAGAAAGTAGTGGCATCTGGGTAAAATGGTGATGATGGTGATCTACTTCTCTTTCGAGCGGGTCTAGGTGCTTATGATATTAGTGTAGGAACACTGTGGTTATTTATTTCTCGGGAGAGTTCACGCCCTGTTGCAGGGGTCAGAGTTAATTCTAGTTCAGGTAATTGGGTTGCCTGAGAGGTTGGCGAGTCAAGTCTTCTTGGAATGGGGTGTCCCATGGCGGCTTCCTGTTCTGGGGAGTTGTCAGGCACGTTGCTGGAAAGTGATTGAGACATTTCTTGGTTACGCCCTGCATACGATAGAATGGAATTTCTTCTTCTTATTTTTTTTGTATTTGGGTAAAGATTACCTTATGGATGCCATCTATTTTGAGATGAGGTGTATAGCATGTTTTGAATGGTTATGCATCCTATGTCTAGAGGATATATCTAGAAGTGTTGGATTCAAGCATTGGTATGTTTCTTGTTCGTTTGGGTAATTTATTCGCAGTTATTAGTGGTATCCTTAGTGACCGGAAAGTGTGGTAGGATTCTAGACAATAGGTGCATATTCGTAGAGTTCATATCATTCTTGGCTCAGGAGCTGACGTAAATCTTCATGCCATCAGTTTCTTTCAGTAGTTCTTGACTGTTATTTACGACTATTGTCGCTCACCTTTGCCGAGCGCATCTTAATTTTTCTCCATTATGAATTTGTTGTTCACGTTTCCCGTGGCATTGGTTAATTATTGGTGTATTCAAGCGATGCACGCTTTTTGGTAGATTTTTGTATACTTTGAAATACTTTTAAGTGTATACCGACATAGTAGATAGTAGTATAGGTATTTCACAATGGTCTCTATATGGAATCCTTGCGTAGTGAAGTAACGAGTGGGTGATTAGTAAAGTATCCCGAAGTGTTTATGTAGGTAACCCTCATAAAATGAGATAGTAAGGATGTAATTACTGATAAAATCCACAATATTATGTAAGTGACTCTTCGTAGTGTGATATTGGTTATAGGGTTAATTATTTGGTGAGAGTCATGGTAGTTTCCTTGCACTAGGATGATACAAATGCGTAATCCATATGATATGTTATTCCAAGATGGTGAATGATAATGTGTAGTCTAGTGAAACATGTTTTCCATGACGGACAAGTGGTAATTTAGTTATTTAATGGTATCGTGCCAAGTAGTTGTTGACTTAGGAAGTAAACAAGAATTGGATAGAAGAACTTCCTCATGTCCTTTGGGCTCACCGCACGATGATTAAGTCCAGCCATGGGGACACCCCCTTCTCCTTGACCTACGGTACAGAAGCCGTCATACCCGCTGAAATTGGAATGCCAACTTACCGCACCACGACGGTTGACACTATACATAATGACGAGAAGCTGCTGCTAAATTTGGATTTACTAGAAGAAAAGCGAGAGCGCGCAACAATCTGCGAGGCCAAGTCCAAAATGAAGATGACAAAATATTACAATGCTAGGGTCCGTGGGGTTGCTTTTAGACCAGAAGACTTTGTTTATCGCAGCAATGATGCAAGTCATGCTGCGGCCAGAGGAAAACTCGGACCAAAGTGGGAAGGACCTTATAAAGTCACGGAAGCGCTAGGAGACGGAGCATATAAGTTACGGACTATGGAAGGCACAGATCTCCCGCGAACATGGAATATCGCAAACCTGGAGAAATGCTACCTCTAGGTCGCAGCACATGCATGGACGAACCTCGTTGTCATTAGGACCCCTAATAAAGTAATCCATGTATTATTTCTTTTTTAACTTTTTTGTCTTTAGGATATTAATAAAATTCTGCAGGGTCTAGCTAGCCCTGCGACCTTTTTCTATGAAAACTGTCATTCTCTTTTCCTTATTTATTATTATTTGTCATTCCACGAATACATGCACAATATTGTGATTATCTTCAGATGTTTATAGGCTAAGTACCCTACTAATTACTTGTCGTGTAAGTGGGTTGCAACCCCAACGGCCACAGATCCTGCATCCTTATTCTAATGTGTACCTTAGACGTTGGGCACACAAAACAAGACTCCCATGGAGCACGTAAGACGCTACAAGTGCAAATCATAATAAATAATGCATTATAAAAATTGTTTATCACGGACATCCGTGCAAAATATTACAAACAAAATATTATATAAGTACCACAGGAGGTACTATAGCCAATTTTACATTGAGGGCAGCGACTTGGATCTAGTTAGCTTGGGGGATGATTCCTCCTCTAGAACATCCGTTTGTGTCGCGGCATCAGCAAGCAGGATCGCAAGGCCCTGCGGAACCACGGTAGGCACAGATACGGGAACGCCATCAGACCTAGCATGATGAGCAGAGCCTACACCATGGGTACGGCACACTATCCTGCATTTTTTCTTCTTCTCGGCGTGGCTTACATTTGCAGCAACGGCATCTCCCAGTATCTTTTCTTCCTTAACAGCCTAGGGGTCCTGCGGGTCACGTACCTCAAGGTACACCGGGATCTTCAACTGTGACGAACTCGGATGAAAGTCACGGATCCATTGGGGAGCGTCTTTCCCAGTATCGCTTTCCAAATATAAGGACGCCATAAGCACATCCATGGGTGCGTCCCTCAACTTTTCCATTTCATCAATGAGTGGATACTTTAGATCCTTCAGAGCTTGCATGGTCGCTATAAATTTGCCCTCGGCTTCCGGATCATAACCTTCAACCATCACCAAGTCCAACTTTGCCTCTCCCTGCTCCACCCCATACTTCAGTCCATCACAGAAGCCTTTTATGATCCCGGCAGACACCACATTGGCAAACGTCTGTCTTAACTTCAGAGACTCAGCACATTTTAGCACAGCCAGACGTAAACCGTGCCCAATTACCCACCGACGACGAGCGATCGCCGTTAGCATATGCGGATATAACTCCTCATCAAAATCTATGCTAAGGGCATCTAGCCTTGAATCCATCTCAGCACACCGTGCGCTCACCCGCTCATCCTCATACTTTTTAAACTCTTCAAACGTGGCTTTTATTTTCTCTTCTCCTGTAACCTGAGCCGAAAGAGTTGACACTTGGTAAGATAGCCCGTCGCGGCTAACTTGGAGCTTTGTGAACTGAGCGTGAAGGCTTTCCATCTCCTTAACCAACTCTGCATTCTTAGCCTCCGCTGCCTTTCTCATATCAGCTTCAGCTTCCAATAATGTCTCCATGTTCTTCTTCTCGCCTTCCATGGCCTGAATCCTCTGGTCTCGACAGGCTACTTGGGCAACAGATTTCCTTAACAGTTTGGCCTCCTGCTCAAACCGTAACCGCAGCTGAGATCCCATCGCCACTTGCCAGGCCAAAGTCATGTTAAATTGCCCCAAAAAATCTTCATTCGGCAAGTGGCGCAACTCTGAGAAGTATACGGGTGGTGCTAGGTGATCTACCAATGCCTGGCATGAGCTCGGAGTGTCTAGGTAATAGCCGTTGGTCACACCCCACTCAGGTTCGTATATGCTTCCGGGTGACATAACCATAGTAGGGGAGGTAGGGTCCGGCTCTGGACCTCCTGCAGCGGTAGCTCCCTTGGAATACCTGGATCAAGGACAGACACATATAACCTGTTAGCATACAACATATACAACCAATACGGGAATATAATTTGGCAATGGGTTGTACCATTGCATGTCGTGTTTTTGTTATGCAAAGCCGGGCTCTGTGAGACTTGCAAAGACGGCTAGACGTGCTTCGGTTTTGGTCGTACGCTGGACTACAAAGATAAATGGCATAGTTAAACTATGAGGTGACTCACCGAGGTCCAAGTTTGCTAGCTGATGAGGAGGGGTGATGGTGTCATGAAAGCTCGAACCTCCCTTGGTTTCTACCCTTTTAACCCGATGCCCCTTAGCTCTTGAACCCAACGAAAACTCTAACTCGAACCGTGCTTACTTCCTACTTGTTTTTGTGAATGAATTGTGCCAGAAAAGAGAGTGCATGGCATCTCATTTATACAGGTAGTATTAGCTTGGTTTCCTAAATTTTTCAAATTGCATGTGACGGGGCATACTATTGGAGAATATGGCAATAGTGTTATTTCCTAATACTATTTGCCATCATTAGCTCTTCCTAACACTATTTGGGAATCCATACTATTCTTATCTATCTTAAAATTAGTACCAGGTGATGAGACGTGCAATGGCATGTGAAGGCTTTAAGAAAAGAGAGAAATGAGTAGGGTAGCCATGTAAGGAATATTCGCGTGCTATTTAGAGAATAGCAATGCATGTTGTTCATAAAATGACTTTCTTTTGAGGTTAACGGTAAATTTTTGCAAACTTTTGTGGTACATAATTCTTCTTAAGGAAAAGAGAAATCTAAATTTTTACGGGGTGCCACATGACTGTACCGAGAAACTTATGAACAAAATTGGTGAGCTAAGAGTGATCTCCGGTCATGTTCTTGGAGCAGCCGGAGTCCAAATACCACAGAACAATTTAGACAACCTGCAATCGATAAGAGAAGAAGAAGATGGAGCAATTGATGTATCGGATCCCCGAGATGTATCAGGTGCCATTCTGTTAGCAGTCATAGATTTTGCAACCTTAGGTTTGCTATTGGGAACAGAATTAGGTACTTTAGGTCTCCTGGTATATACTTTAGTTACTACATGTTCTGGTGCAACTACTTCAAGAGGAATGAGAACCCTAAGAGGCACTTTATTAGTGGCGGTTAATCTAGTTAAAGGGCACGCATTTCCAACTAAGGTAAAAGTCCTTCCAGTGGTTTCCATTTATATCTAACAGAGTTAAACACTTTTCCAGTAGGTTTCCATTCTTTTCTGTTTTTAATTTTCTTAGAGACAGATTTAGCACGCATATTCATACTATTCACATGATCAATTAAACGCATAGCATGATTAGCATCAAACAAACATTCATCGCATACAGAACAAAGAGCTTTAGTAACTTTAACAGAATGCTTAACATGTTCATTACAGACATTTTTAGACTAAGAGTTCCTTTTATTCAAACTTGATTAACTTTCCTAGATTGAACTTCTACTTTATTCTTCTCATTACTACTTGGTGTTCGCTTAATCCTATCATTCTTTGTATTGCCTGAAGGCTTTGATCCGCTATCACTAGTAGAAGGGTTTACTCCTGTAGAAGACAATAAAGGTCTATTAGGTTTTTTGGGAATGTTGCCTGATGATGTGGCAGTGTCAGCAAATCGAACTATTTTCTTCTTGTTAATAGGCCTGACTGCAACTAATTTCTCACTAGGTTTTTGAATATCATGGCAAGTATCTCTAACATAACCTAGCAACTCTTGAATCAGCTTAACATACATACAGGCTGAGTAAGATGCAGTATCTAAAGGGTTTCGTGATTTAGCTTGTTCAACTACCTCCCTAAGAATAGCAGCTTGTTCCAAAGTATGCTTTAGGTAGTATTCGCGAGCTTCCCTATTATACTTAACCTTAGGAGCCAAATATACTGGGTTAAGCTTATACATTCCTGGAGCACTAGTGGTAGTGTTTGACACTTGGGCAGCATTATCGACTATGTCTTTTCCTTTGAATTTTTTAAGATCATTTTTTAATGCTTTTATGACAAAAACTTTTTCCTGAAGTTGAGCATTTAAATCAGTAATTTCAACAGACTTTTGATTCAATTTATTAATCAAAGATTCAGTTTGTTCTTTAGCACGAACACGTGATGGTTTAATTGAATCATATAGTTGTTTATAAGTCTGTTTCAAATGCTCATTCTTAGCAATTAGTTTTGTCACCCTATGTTTCAGTTTGATATTGATGGTCTCAATCTCATCTATGTCTTTTTTCACATTGTTTGTGGTAGAAGTTTTATTCAAACGTTTAATGTTTGCCTTTAACTTCTCGATTATTGTGTCTTTTGCTTGAAGCTCAGCTTTCAAATTGTTCAATTCAAACAATTGATTAAATGAAGGTTCAGTTTGGTTTACAGATGTGTTATTCTTTTGAAAAAAATTCTTTATTGAGTTGCATTGCAATTTCAAGAGAAATGCAGTGTTGTTCAAGTTTAGAAAATCTTTTTGAAAGTCTATTATACTCATCTTTTTCAACCATGTTGTGTTGTTTGATAAGCTCATCTTTAAGTTCCAGACACTTGTTGCACATTTCCACATAATTCACTGAATCATTCATGACAACAGAATAATTCACTTTTACAAAAGTATTCACATCCACAGAAGAATTCACAACAATATTCACAATATCTTGAGAAATTATTTGATCTAAGAGTCGATCGTTTTCAATCAAAAATTGTTTCCTTTGAATTTCAAAACACTATTTGTCTACTTGATACGATTGAACAGCAGCTTCCATCTGGTTAAAAACTATTTATACTTCGGTTACCTCATTTAAACGATCTTTATCAAAAACATTAAATATGACTTTTAATGTCTTTAAAAATGGAATTATTTCCTTTTGAAAAATATCTTTTGTCTATTCAAACCCCCATTCCCTTTCTGTTAAAGCATCGTGCGTGATCCGTTTTTTCACCACATTGTCAAATTGGCCAAGATTGTATTTAAGCTTTTTAAGGCTTGTATTAACCAGGCTTACCTTAGGAAGTTTTCGAGGAGCCTCAATTTTGACAGGCGAAGAAGTAGATTGGTCAGTAATAGGGTGTAAAGCTTGTTCATCAGACAGTTCTCATTGTGGGACAAAACGTTTACCAAAATCTTCAGATAATCGATTTAACTCAGCATAATCAATTGGTTTAGTGTTAACTTTCTTTTCTAAGACCATTGGATCACTTTGTTTTAAAAGCATTTTGGATCGACTCTCTTCTTCAAGCATCAAAGTCTCTTCAGAATCAGCAATTGAAATCACATTGGTTTCCTTAGCAATAACATTACCGTCATAAAGCATTGGCCTAATCTGCTGAGCTTTCTTAAGATAGAAAGGATTTTGAAAACCAAGAGCTTGTTTCAGGTTGTTATCATAGAAAACTTGTGGTTTCGTGAGCATATGCACAGTTTGCGCGGATTGACCCATTTTACAAACAATGTTGTCCAGTTCTTTAACTTTCTTTTCCAAAGCAATTTCTGTATCAATATTCTTAGCTTCTTTTTCCTTGGATTCGTTTTTGAAAACATTAAATGTTTTTGTTAACAATTCCTTTTCCTTTGATTGTTCAGAAAGAGTTTGTTTAAGATTGTTAATTTCTTTTTCAAAATCCGCAAACTGTGCATTTTTCTCCCGAATTATATCATCTATTATAAGCTTTTCTCGAGTACCTAAATCCACATTTTGTCTTTCTTCTAGCAATTTTACCCGTTCTTTGTATCTTTCAAGCTCAGCAGATAAGGATTCATTGGCAATTAAATTGTCATTATTGACCTTGTTATAGTTAGTTACTTGATTTGACAGTTGTTCAAACACATATAATATCAAGGCATCTTGTTGTGCAGAAGAATTTGTATCCTGGACAGCTGCATTTTGTGATTCAATCAGATACTAAGAGTACGGAATGATATTACTATCACTGTGTATCTCATTCTCTAGATGTTCCACAAAATGAGAAGGTTCATAATACGGCATCTCTTGCACACTTAGATTTAGCATATCATTATTAGTGTTGTCAGAGATTGGTACCTCAGAGAGAACATCTGATCTGTAACTAGACAAATTGGCCATAAGAACCGCTTTGGCTGTAGAGATCTCGTCACAGTCAGAATCATATGCATCCAAATCATCTGCTTGATAAGCTGCATTGTGTGTGATGACCGACTGTGTAACTGGACCTTTTCAATACCAGAGTCTGCCAAGAATTCCAATTCTTCCTCATTAAGAACTTTACCATTTCCTTGAGCTTTGACCAATAGAACTTTTTCCCTGAACCACGTAGCATCCCTTTTCCTCTTTGGCTTTGGACACTATCTTACCATATGACCTTCCCCTTGGCAGTTAAAACATTTCACAACCCTTTGTTGACTTAAATAATTCCCTCATGTTCTCGAAGTATTAGCTCTTGTTTCTGAAGTACTAGCAGCATAAGAATTTTATCTCCTCTGAAGTGGTTGAATGTTGTCTTGGGTTTGATGAATTTCTTAGCTGATTGTTGGTAGATGGGAAATGAGATGTGACGATAGTATACAGAAATGACATCATTTTGTTAATGGCATCAATAGGGTTATCTCCTTGCTTAAACACAGGAACTGCTAGACCGGAGTCTATTTGAGGAAATTTAGCAAGGTGTGTTTGTTGATTAACTGTGGAGACAATATATTCAATTTGAGGAACAGATTGTGATTGTGGACAACCCTCTTGATGAACAGTTGATGAGTAAGAATTTGGATACGTTGTTGATGGATAAGTGATTGCAAGTGGTGTGGATGGATAAGTAGTTGAGTAATGTTGTGTGGGATGAGTTGATCCATATTGAGGAGATTGAGATGGTGAAAACTGTTGTTGTTGTTGAAATTGAGGATTTTTGTATGAAGACTAATAAGTGTTGAAGTGAGATGGTGTCATTTGATGATTTGCAATTAATGCAAGTGGATATTGACTGCGTTCACGCATGAGATGGACTTCATTAGCATGGAGCTCGTGTTGTTCAAGATATGCATGAAGCTGATCAAAGTTGGTAGTATGCAAATCTTTTACAAGCGTGACATCAGTCACAAACTTACTCCATTTAGGTGGAAGACTGTTTAAGAATTTGGTGTTAACTTGAAACTGTTCCAATTTCATTTTGTAAATGTTCATGTCATTCATCAGCTGTGTAAATCTCAAGTAATATTGATGAATTGATTCCCCCTTGATGTAAACAAACTTATCAAATGCATCATACAATTTACACTCCCTATCCTGCTTTGTCAATGAAGTACCTTGCATTAGTAGTTGAACTTTTTCCCATAGATCCTTGGCAACTCTGTGATGATTAACAAGTGAATAGATATCAGTTAAAAGACCTTGAAGAATGATATTGATTGCTTTCATATCACAATCAGCTTGAATTTTCTCAGTAACAGACAATTCAGCATATTTCTTTGTCCTGATTTTCTTCAATTGTAGGCCAAATGAGTGGACCATGTTCAACTGATTCAAGTATCATTCTTCCGTTATCTCTGTTTTGCATGTATAGCTCCATTCTACTTTTCCTAGAATCATACAGGTCTTTGTCCAACATAGGTTGATGATTTTCAGCACCAGAGAGTATCATGTACTCAACAAGAGTATTCCTTTGTCCAATTGGAATCATTGGATCCATATTGATTTGATATGTGATTAAAATGAAAGATGATCGTATAGTGATTGGAGGTTGTTGTGTTAAAGTGAGATTTGATTAATGTGATTGAGTCTTTAGAATACATGGGATTTTACAATTCTTGACAAAATCGGGAAAACAAATTTTCACAGGATTTTACAAATCAAAGAACAACCGTATAATTCTCCTAATGAAAGTGTATAAATCTCCTAAGCAGAGTGTATAATTCTCCCAAGCAAAACGTATAAATCTCCCAAGCCAAATGTATAATTCGCCTAGAAAGTAAAGTATAAATCGCCCAAGAGAAATCACGTATAATTCGCCCAAGAAAAAACAACGTATAAGTTGCCTGAAGAGAAGAACGTATAAATCGCCTAATGAGATACGTATAATTCGCCCAAGTAAATACGTATAATTCGCCCAAATAATGATGTATAAATCGCCTGAGAGAATAACATATAACTCGCCTAAATAAATACGTATAACTCGCCTAAAGAAATACGTATAATTCGCCTAGTGAGAATACGTATAATTCGCCTGAAGATTAAACGTATAACTCGCCTTAAGAAACACGTATAAGTCGCCTTAAGAGACACGTATAATTCGCCATAAGAAACACGAAACTCAAAACACAAAAATCTTAAAAATACTCACTTTTTGACGTTTTTACCCGATTTTTCTTGTACTTCTTACCTATCTAAGACTATTAGAACCTTAAAAACAAAAACTTTAACGTTTTTGACACGAAAAATTAAAATCGAGATTCAAGGTACAAAATCCTTTTTCGAACCAAAAAGACTCAAAAAGATGAAATTTTTGATGTTTTTTCAAAGAGTTTCTTGTACAACTAGCCTATACTAAGATAAATAAAGAAGAAAGATTAAAGCTTTATGGTTCTTAAACCCTCAAAAAGTGAAAACTTCTTGATAGGTTCTAACCAACAAGCACGCCTAAAAGGAGTAACAAACGCACACTAAACCTTCACAAGCACCCCATGGCTCTTGATACCAATTGTAGAATATCTTAACACACACAAGGTATGGATTCAATCAAGAGTTTTAGAGAGAGAAAGTGTTAGCCTCAAAATATTGAGTCGAACATGAAGTTCGTTCATTATGTATTTAAGTCTCGGTCAATTAATTAGTTAATGTTGTAATAGAATATTATTGGGAATCGGGCTCGATAGTTAAACTAATATTGTATATGTTTCGGGTTTAATCCCAAGCAAAACCCAAGCCCGAGTCCTAGTTAAATATCCCGTGCGTCACATTAAATGTGTAGGGGTATATATATAGATATTTTTCACTTGGAAAAATATCTATCTCATCTCTCTCATAACTTTTAAAATATCTTCTCATTATTTCTAAATAATTTTTCTCTTTTTCTCTTATCTCTCTCTCTCTTTTCTCTATCTCTAAACCATTATCTTATTTCTAGTTTCTTGGTTCGATCCGTGTTGTGAAAAATGAAGTGAAAGTGTAGATCGGGATCCTACAATTGGTATCAGTCGCCTCGGGTGGGTTTCGTGGTTTTTGTTGTTGTGAGCTTATTGGATACGACAGATTTGGTTTTTTTTATCATTCGGCAAGCATCTTTTATAAACACATTCACAAGCATCTCTACAAAACCATTTAAACAAGCTCTTTTCTAGTTTCTTTGTTTGTGTGGTTCGAACAAAAAAAAAACGAGTATTGATTTTTTTGTGGTTGGATCGTGAAATATTTGATAGTATTGTGCTAATAAAATCCCTTGCAGTGAATCATTGAAATTAACAGGTTCTTCGTGGCTCTTTTGCAAGAAATAAGGCGGTTGGATTCGATTATCAAGATAGCATGAATCAAGTGGGAGCCGAACAAGATATTTCATTCATCAACCGAACTAGTTTTTTTTAAAAGAACCGAACCAGTGTCCACCTTCAATGATCGAACCAGTTTACATCTCTTAGAACCGAACGAGACAACACCTCAACAGCCGAACAAGTCTCAAAGAGAAACAACCGAACAAGTGGAATCCTTTGTCAACCGAACGAGTGGATTCCAAGTTGAACCGAACGAGTGAACACACTTCAACAACCGATCGAGTTATATTTGTCAAGGACCGAACGAGTCACAATCTTCCTCAACCGAACGAGTTTAAACTTGTGGGAACCGATCGAGTGAAACCAAACGAGTGCTCTTACAACTCGAACCGAACGAGTTGATTCTTCATGCACCGAACGAGTTTTTTTCTAGCTTGAACCGAACTAATACACACAAGAACTAATACACACAAGAACGAGTGAAAAATCTTCACGTTTTAACAAATTTTCGGTTTTCGGTTTCGAGTATCGGTTGACTACACGACTTATAACTTAGACCGTTGTGTTCGTGATTCGATTTCGATCAACGTGGTATATTTAGTTTTTACCGACGATAACCGTACGACTCCGCGAGATCAAATTCATATCCGGTGTATCTTTTTATAAAGTTTAAAACAAAGATGACAATTGAACAGGAGGGAAAACGTGTGTAATTTTTAATTATAATTCGAATTTTACACTTTAAGCCCCTCAACCGTCAAATTCACCAGATAAAATTTGAAACCGGGAAATCGTTTAAGGATTTATTATAGACGGGAATTTAACCAATGATTGTTTCATGTAGTGTTAATATATTAATGATGAAATGATATTTCTTGTCTCTTTGGGTTTAAAATTATTATTAATCATTGGTTTCGTCTGAAGTGAGTTAATATATTTTTAATCATTATGCTTCCCCTCATCACTCTTATCCTTTTATAAACATCAAGTTCCTCGAGACTATAACATCCAAATAATTAGACAACATAAGTAAATATATTTTTAGCAGTATCTAAGTATCTAGCACACTCGTCTGCTATTGACCCGTGAAATTTCTACCATGACATAAATTTTAAAACATTAGAAATAGTGTTATATTGATTGTGATATAATGTAAATCAATGATATGTTAGATGTATGAATAAGAAATATTAATGCTATATTATGATACAAATAAATTATTAAAACCTTATAAAAAGACATTAAATTTTTGATGGTATATACTTTTGAGAATATTTTTTTTTTGAAAAAAAAGTAAAATAATGTAAAACCAACATAAAAAGAATGTGTAACAACAAAGACACATAACATTTTATGGCATTTAATAAAGGGACAATTTCATATCTCCCTTCTTTTTAGTTGGAAATTTTATATATATCAAAACATGTATTAAAAACATTGTACATTATACATTTAATACTTGCACGTATATATGATATTAATCATGAAAGTATGGTGATATATGAAATTAATCATTTAATAAATGTTTGATAACAAAAATTACTTTTTATATTAACACTTATAACATATGTGATATATGTTTCGAAATATAACCTCACTTCTGATCTTTTGGATGCACTAAAGCTTGATTCAATTAACGACCGTATTAAGTCGAATCTAATAAGATAGATTATTAATTAACCTAAAATTGTATCAGATACAAATTCTTTTATACGTTCCAACCAATATTTAGAAAAAGATAAATAAGTTTTGTATATTTTTTAGTATATTTTTATCATTCATCCAACATATATTGATATTTTCGTGCTTCTATTTATGTATTTCTAATCGTTGTGTTGGTGAGAAACTAAGAATGACGATTTCAATGCAATGTTTAAACATACTCTACATTAGTCAAATAAAATATTGATCACATAAATATTGTATTGTATATGTTAATTACTTATAATGCACAATGTTGAATTTTTGAGTATCAATATTATTTAAATACACTTTATTATTGCTTTTCAAAAAAAATACACTTTATTATTTTGACACTAATAAGAAATGATTATACCACCTACGTTAGTTTTGTCAACCCGCGTTCATAGGCTTTAGCCATGTGATCATTCAGAATGGATAATGGAAATAACTTTCATGACCTAACATGCAACTTCAACGATACTACATGTCAAGTTAAATTAGTGAAGATATCAAAAAGCTAGAGCACTTCATTCATTACTTCCATATAAAGAATTATCATCCATAAATTGTAACTTAAGATATGAGCACAAAATCTTTCTAGTGAACTCGCGCAAACAAAAACAATTTCAATATAATTTTAATACTTGACATATTCTTCTTTAGTTGATGGACTCTCAACACCTTCAAGAGTTTTGCAACAATTAATTTTGTATGGCTTCTAACTTCTGCATTCAAAAGCATCAAATGAATAATTGTTATAAGAAATAACATCTATTAAACTACCTAATTAGAGGTAGAAAGAAAAGAGAATGAAGATGCAAAACTATTGGAGGTAGGCACTTACAAATTTAAAAGTTACAAACTTGAAACATATGAACAATCGTAAGTTTAAATATTCCGTCTCTCCAGCTTGCAGTAGAAATGAACACTGGAAATGAAAGGTTATCTAAATGCTCACTTGAAAATATATACCAAAATCACTCATGGTAGGGGAAATCGATAATAATCAACTGTCTATATCACTATATTGAGATCAAGAAACCTAATAAGACTCATTAAATCATCAATAACCTCACAAGTTAATAGAAAAGGAAATCGGTGGATAAAAAGGAGACCATGGAAAAGTTCCTACAAAAGAAAATATCACAATCTTCATGCCAAACTATCTTCTGGTATTTATCTTCCTTTTTATACAAAATGTTCCAGCAAATATGGCATTATCAATGATCATATTAGGGAAGAGCAAGTAGTTTTAGGAAGATGTGTATACCTTTTGTAATATACTCGGTTGTAGGATCTATCACCGAATCACACAGACTCCGCCATGACAACATGAAAATCGATCTCCACTCTATTTAATGTCGAAACACCTTCATAAATAGAAGACACACCCTTATTTTACTTGTACGCATATCCTTATTTGGCCGCAATTAAAAAGAGACTTTGACATCAATCACCCATGCATAAGATGTTAACACCCTTTAAGAGCACTCAAACAATAAGCCTACAATGGATAACAAAAAAAAAAGCTAATTGCTAATAAACATAAAACACTCGATTTAACTTTTCTCACAGAACTATCCTTGAGTGATTGAGAAAATGAGTAGAGGGTTTTCAAAAAACCGTGAAACCTACGAACCGGAGCCGAACCGCTCATCCGAACCGAAAAAACCTTAAAAAAAAAAAAAAAAAAAAAAAAATAAAAAAAAGAAAAAAAGAAAGAAAAAAAAACAAAAAAAAAGAAACCAAAGAAACCGAAACCGAAAAAAACCAAAACTGAAAAAACCCGCTTATAATGGTTCGGTTTCGGTTTTTACTTTTAGATATCCGCGGTTAACCGAACCGAACCGTGCATATTATACATGATTATTTTCTAACTAATATTCAAATAATTGTACAAGTATTAACCGATTATTGCAATACTTTTATTGTATAACGACTTTTTCGCTCGTAAAGTAAACATTTGTAAAAATCTATGTGTGAAAATTGATTAATGTGATCGTTAATCATAACGTTTAGTAAATATTTTTTGTTAATACGTTATATATGAATATTTGAATGCAATTATTGTAACGAAATACTTAATAGTTTATATACTTTAAATCAACGTCATTTAATTTTACTAGAAATAGATTTTATGTTCTGACTATTAATTTTTTAATACGGTTAAACTCTTAAGCCGCAAAAATGGTTAACCGTGACCCGAACCGCGGGTAACCGCTCACTTCGGGTACCCGCATGTCCGGTTACCCGCCTAGTACGGTTCGGCGACGGATAGTAAAATTAATTACCCGCCCCGCGACGGATAGTTTAAATCTTTCAACTAACCGAACCGAACCGCCCCGCGAACACCCCTAGAAATGAGTAAGGGGTAAAAGACATGGTGTACATTAAATATGTCATCTTCATGTAATCGTTTAATATATGAGGTTGAAAAATCCATAATGGAGATAATAATGCTTAATATAGGGGCGCTTAAAATAGATGGGTTCAAAGTTACAACTTTAACGGGTCAAAATGGGTAAAATAAAACTCAGAAAACTGAAGAATAAAGAAGCATGGCAATTGGGTGCCAAGAGATTCTTCACGTAACAACGTGCTTATCTTTAAGTACTTGTTAGTTGTTCCTTAAAAAAACATTTTTCAATATAGTGTATGGGATTCTGTACGTGCTTTATAAGCATTAAATAATTGCAATAAACAGATTTTAACAAGGTTTTCCCAAACACCCTCTTACATAAATTTTTTACTCTAAACACTTAAAAATGCTCATCTGCTCTAGAAAAGTACATAGATAAGCTCTATACTAAGTAATCCAAAACCCACTCTAATTACACACATTATATGAAAATTCTTAATTTCAGATGCTTATGTGGGAGTTCTTGAAACCGCTTACTATAAGTTGCTTATATGCAATAAGCATACTTCAATAAGGAATCCCAAACACCTACCACACAAATTTTTTTTATCTAAACACAAAAAATGCTCACCTGCTCTAGAAAAGAACGTAGATGCTATATACTAAGTAATCCAAAACCCGCTCTAATTACATAAATTATATGCCCACCAACCTACTAGCTACAATCTTATTGTGTTAATGCTTACCTAAACGCTTAGCTGCCTCGTAAATAGTCAGGTACAATACATGATTGGTTCAAGTACTATTTTCGAAGATTCTGATGTGTAGCCCTACCAAAAAGTGGAAAGGGGGGTTTTTGCGTGTCCAGAGCCCCAACTCACAAACAAACCAATAAAATCGTTTTCCATAGCCCACCACACAAAAAACCAACCACATAGCTGTTATAGCCCAAGTTTTGACATTTTTAACCAAATCGTTAAAGAGCCACTAAACCAACCTAGCTTTAGTATAAAAAAAACTATGCAAATCCATGAAATCAATCATTAACCATTTCGTAGAATATATTAAAAAAAATCTAAAATCAAGTATGAAGGTTTACATAAGTCCTCAAAGTTTGTTTGTCGAAGACTACAAAACATTATATGAACTGAATAACATAAGTAAACAAATAGTTTGAAGCATAGAAAGAGCATACCTCACTTATCAAACACTATACCATCAAGTACATGGTCCAAACAAAAGTTGATTGATCTTCACGTGCAAACAAAAGTTGATCTTCACCTGCAAAAGACGAACATAACTAATAAAAAACCAACTGCGTAGCTTAACCAAGTTCCAACTTTACATCTTTTGTTGTTGATTTAATGGTAGAACTACGCTTAATAACTCCAATCTTTGCCACATCTTTTAAAAAAAATGTAACCCTGAAGTGCATCGGTCAGGTGATAAAACTCTCTCTTGACAAACTTTCATCTTTTCTTAAAGTTCCGTTCACTTGCTCAAAATAGTGTAGCCCATAGATAGTCCCTCATTTATACTTGGCATAACGTGGATAGCAATTCTTGTAAGTGCACCCGTAAAGTTTTTATTCAGTGACATATCTACAGCTACAGTTTGCTAGCTTTCATCCTGGAATGCTGCAAAAGGGTTACAATTATAGAGTGCATACGAAGTCCAATTTTAGTGTAGATGAAACAAAATTTAATTTTGAAAAAATGTGCAAAGAATTAAGTTAAGCAATGTGATACCAGGTGACGCCATATTCATCTTATTTATGTAAAAATTGTTAGTTTTTGTAATATTTTATTGCCAACAGGTCTATGGGTAGAACTTAAAAGTTATGTAATAGGAAACGGGTCAAGCGGTTTAATTGTAGTCCACAGTATACCCAAGCCCAACCTCATAGATTGCTTTATAAAAAACGAAAATATAATACGAACAAAAAAATAGTTTTGGCAGGTTAACCAACTCCCTTTAACATGTCCTAAAATTTACACATTTTGACCTTAAGCAATACCTGCCTCACCATTTTTTGGCTGGTTTAATTGGCTTCGGTAAGTTTACCTTCAATTTTTATCTTTACCATGACAAAACAATTGAAATACAAAAACAATTATATATAGAAACGGTCACTTTTTAAGTTAATTATAACACGACGAACTATGACTAAAGTCTATTTTAAATGCAGGCAAACGAGCATTACAACAACCCAAAAAAAGTTCACTTTTGCAGCCGCCCACACGATATAAAAAACAAAAAAAACACTTAAAACTGCTTTTTTTCAGCAGCCCAAACACTACTTCAAACGACCCTAAGACTACTTGAAACTGCAGTTTTTAATAGACAAAAACATAACATTAATAGAACCAAACACCACGTTCACTTTCGCAGCAGCCCGAAACACCACTTAAAACGACCCAAAAAGACAACTTTAATAGAACCAAACACCCTTTTAAAACTGGACACTTACGGCAGCCAGAAACACCACTTTAAACCAACCATACAACACTTTAAACTACATTTTTAGACAACTTCGATAGAACCAAACACCCCTTTAAGATTGGACATTTGCACCAGCCAGAAACACCACTTAAAACCACCCAAACAACACTTTAAATTGAAGTTTTTTAGCAGACAAAATTGGTCAGTAAGCAATTTCTTAATGGATTTATGTATCCAGTTAGCGAAGGACCTCTAAAATGACCTTATTCAAATCCTTTTTATAATCGATTAACCATCTCACAAATAAAATAATACATACAGAAATTAAAAAAAGATATACTTCAACTCAACTCAGTCTTTGTAAGGCCTCCTCAAACCACTCAAATTTTGGTTCAAAGTGTGAACATCAAAAATTAGAAAAGGCAATATGGATTTAATCGAACTTTTAAACAAAAAGTATAGTTACTGCTGCCTTTCTGATTAAAACACCTCATTTAAAACACTATTCAAAAGCATAAAACACAAACACTTGTACCTTAAGTAGTTGCTTCTCTAAGGAATATCGCCAAATACTTTGTGGAGCTTTTCATCAAACCTCTGTTATCAAACATAAGGTAGCTAAAATTAGGTGAAAAAATACTTCATGAATATGATTGATGAAAAACACAATAAAAAGTTAGTAAAACTATACATTAGTAACTCAAACAATAAGCCCCTCAAATAAGCTTCCCAAACACTCCTAAATCCCAAATAGTCATCATCATAATCATCCAGCCAACCATCATAAACCCTGTAATTGAAAAACAAACACATTCAATCAATTTGAAAATCAAAACGACATAACATAATGGACTTTTTGGATTTCAATAAATTATAATGAACTCAAAAAAGCAATATCCTTTCTATGGTTCAAATCTTCAAGAATCATCTATGAAAATACAACCCAATTTTCTGAAAATAACATTCAAACCTTTTTCTTACATCTTATTCATATCTGCAAAAAAGAATCAAGGTATAAAATGTAACACAAAATAGGTCTAAATTATTGAAGAGAATAATATGAAGAAGCCGGAGAAATTACCTCACGCAAGATAGTTGAGACCGGGAACAATCAAAGCCGCATATACTGTGTTTTTCAGATGATGATGATGATGGCGATTCATGGTTTTATTAGGTTTCTGGTTTCATATTGAATCATATTAGTTGTGCGAGAAGGAGGGTGAAAATAGTTGGGTGAGAACTGGGGTAGGGTGGGCCGAATATTGTGGAAGAAGCTTTGACTAATTAATTTTATCATTTTAATTTAAATTTTATGTGTAAAATGACAAATTTAGACATCTTAGAATTTCAGCATTTCTTTTTGAGAGGGGCATTTATGGTCTTTTTCAAGTGCTGTATATTGGAATATATAGATATGATTTTGTTGATACGATGTACGCATCGTTGAATATACTTTTCGATATAGTAATCGAGCGACGTAATTTATAGGTCGTGATCGTGTTCATCGACTTTTCGTGGATTCTTTCGATTATTTGATCTTTGGCTTTTGATCAAGGTGAGTTCATAGCCTCGCTTTTAAAGTTTTCAATGTTTTTAACTCCGCGAGGGGGATATATTGCTTGTTTTGTGAAATTGAACGCAAATTGTTTTTGATACTTGAATATGATTCCTTCACTACTGAGTATATGTCTTTTTCCTGTGTGACCGTTAGTTACCATGTGTTGGTGAACGCTAATGCATTAAATAGATCTATTGGGTTTGACAACCCTGTCCGGGGTTTGAATCCGTTGGGACCACCCTGTCAAACGGACATTTTGTGGTTAGTATTAGGAGAAGTGGCATACTTCTCGGACATAATTTCGTCCTACGGGAATGAATGTGTTAAGTTTCGGTACACGGGCTCTTTAGTTGGAAATCACTATTTTTATAACTTGACTTACGAGCCAACGTTATATGTTTTGTTAAACCCAAAATATGCGTTCTAACTGTTATTTGTAAACTCTATGAATTCACTCAACGTTTTGTTGACGTTTTTAAGCATGTATCTCAGGTTAGGTATTGTTGATGGCTTGGATGGGACGGAACGCAGGTATCAAGGACGGTGTCTCGGTGAAGTATTGTCAATAACTAAACAAGTGTTTTAGAAATCAAGTCGTGTTGTGACTTTTAGAAATAATTTCTATAATGGTATTGGGACCTATGTAACTCTAATCTTTCTAATAAATGAAATTGTGTTTTATAAACGTATCTTTGAACGTTTACTAGGACTCGTGTGCATGTATTGTGAAGTAGCACCCCAATGTTGTATTCCGCTGCGTATCGTAGTTTGGGGGTGTTACACATTAATTGCTACTTCCTCTTCATCAGGAACAATGTTCATAAGTTCTTTCATCCTAGCTTCTTCTTGATCATCATCCACTTTAGCATCATCTATCTTTTGCTTCTTAGCTACTTCTTGTTCTAGCTCTGTGCCTGCTCTCTTAGTACTATCCTCTGCTCACTTTTCACTACCTTCAACCAAATCTGTTTTGTAGTCAACAAAAGTGTTAACTCTTTTGAAAGCTTTGTTAAACATGTCCTTGATAACTTCAAACTTTAAGCCCAGGTAAGTAGTCATGATACTTCTTTGTTGAGCTTTGGTAGGTGGTTTACTTCTCCTTTCTTCTGCTCTCTTAGCTGCAAAGTGCTTCCTCCTTTTTTCCAAGAGTTGTTGAAACAGCTTAGACTTTTCTTCAATTGTCAACTCTTCTTGTTCCTCTGCTTGCAGCCTTTGAGCCAATTCATAGTCAGTTTCCACCTTATCCTGAATATCATTCCATTGTGCAATTAAGGCAGCATTGGCTTCTTCCTTTTCTCTTGCAATCCTCTCTTCCTCATCAAATTGAGCTTGTAGCCTTATAGCTTCTTGTTCATCAAAGAGGACTTGATCTTTTGGCTTCATCTTCAAAGGTTCTTCAGACTCAATCATTTTTGCCTTGCCTTTGTCCTGTGAAGGTTTTGATGCAGCTGGTGTTGTTGTTGTAGTTGTTGTTGTAAATTCGCTTGGCTCTTGAATCATAACCCCTCTAACTTTGGGTTTTGCAGCTTTGATCTCTATTAAAGTCTGAGCCAGGGTCAATTCATCAACAGTTGTTGTTGTAGCACTTTCAGTAGTAACTTCAGCAGTACTAACTACCTTTTCAACCTCAACTTCCTGCTCATCTAAAACACATGTATCAAACATTAGGTTATCATCATTCCTTCCCTGAGTCTCATCAATCAATGTTGTGGAAAACTAGAAGGGGGGTTAAATAGTTTACCGCTTTTTAATTTAAGGTTTTAAAGTTTTTATAAAA
>BQNB010083669.1:15372-28973 GCA_026074375.1 Tanacetum coccineum | reverse complement strand
GAGTCTCTCTTAGAGTTGCTTGTGATTACATAAGTACTCTACAACCTCAACAGGCTTGAAGATCTATCTAGGGCTGGACCGACAAGTAGCTTCATGATTACTAAGGCCACGTCCACCTCCACGTCTACTTCTACCTCCACGTCCAACATTAGTACGTCCCATAATCAATGTAAAAAAATGTCAAGCAAAAAAATGAATATTATATGAGAAATAAAGATGAAGAATAATCAAATCTTAATTAGCTCACAAATGATCAAAGAGTGTCAAGTTGTATTGTAGAAGTTTAATATATGAAGGAGTATACATTAAACTCTAAAGTTCTTTTTGACATATAATTTAGAGCAATATGCAGACTCTAAGTTCTATAACAGTGAAAATAATCAATCAACACGTCACTAGAATGAATGTATTGTACCAGGATATAGGTTTCATATGATGATGTTAGACCTGAAATAATCAAATCACTTACCAAAACAATCTAAGCTGACAATAATCTGTTTACCTAAATCATAATAAAATCATTTAAAAGTAAATTTACATCCTTAAATTCCTATTATACCCCTAATAATATATCTTAAATCATTCAACAATAGAGCTTAGATTTGAAGTCAAAGGCTGGAAAGGTAACTGCGTCCATCAGACCCTCAAAGCAAAGAAGAAAAAGAATAATGTTTATCAGTGCCGAATGCAATCAGATTTGTTACATTACAAACACATTTCTTTTCCTTGATCAAAATTAGTACATTACATATCATGATACAATACATGCATTTAATCCATTTATAAAAATATTTCTTAAACGAGACTACTATATCATTAAGGGGGTGTTTGGTAGGAGTGAATTGTAAAGAATGGAAATGTGACTGAGAATGAGAATGCAAAGAAAAAGAATGACCTTAAATAACAAAAACCAATTATGATGTTTGGTAAAAAGACAAAATCATCATAAGAAATTTGTTTGATATTCAATTCTCACGTTTGGTTGTATTACATAATGAAATGAATGGTTACCAACATAAAAATGTTCTTCATCATCACATTCTTCTTCATCTTCAAGAATCATAACAATAGTATATACTCATGTTATTTACTTTCACTTGCACATAATTAATAAACATGTGTAAATTAACCTAATTATATAAGAAAATAAAATGATTCATTGATTCAAAATAAAAACATGTGCAAATATTAAAAGCTCAATAGTTACGAAAATTCAAAAGCTATTTATGAATCTCATAATAGGTAAAGAGAATTTCGATGCAGGTGGTTATCAAGAGCTTGAATTTAAAATAAAAAAATTTAGTTATTGTTTATCACTAAACCTTAAACAATTGATGAAATATAAAAGAGACTTTGACATCATATCGAAAGAAACTGGTTTTGATTAATTAACTCAAGATGAAAGATTTAATTGTAATGAAAATTGAATAATCAAGCAGATCGGGAATTGTTTTTTGGATAATTTTGGATTTGGGGATGATTTTGACTAGAATGTGCAATGCACGTAATATAGTGTTTCATTTTTTGACTTATTGACTTCTCCAAAGAGCATTAGGCTGGAATGCATGATGCGTATTTTTTTATTCTTAGCTTTCTCTTCATTTTAAGAAGAATGGGGAGAATGGATCTGATTCCAACTTTCACCTTCTTGTTTCCATTCTCACCTCTTATCACATGCTATGAAACATGAGAAGTGATTCTCATTGTGTTTCCACATATTCCTTTCCATCCTACAAAACATCTCTTAAGTTCATACTTTACCCTTAATATTATACTCCATTATTTCTCATCTTTACATACTCGTCTTTTCTTGTAAATCACATATTTTTCATTCATATAAAGAAAATATGGTACGTATAAAACAAAAATCACTAGTTATACATTATAAGTTCTAGCCTTAAGCAGCCACAATGCAACATCATCAACCGGAATCTATACATAATTTCCCACTAGAATAAGTTAAAGCATGTAAATATTTACATCCTACCATATTTGTTAGTTTCTTACAGGTGTTTGGACATACGTTTGAACAAGCCAGAATACTCTTTTCAGATAGTTTGAAAAAAGTGATTGTTTCACTTTCAGTGTGAAACAAAAGTCACTTGACCTTACTCTGGATCAACACAACCAACTTACAGTGAACCTATAATATTGGTCTATTCATTAAGAGCTACACCTGAGTTCATCTTTACAGGTGCGACGGGCTATGAATTTGACTGTCTTGTCTACGGAAACAAACACAGGTAAAACACTTATATTTTTTTTTACTTTTTATTTATTTTTCTGTTTGGCTAAGTTTTTTTTTCTGAACAGGTTAATAACTAGTTAAGGCATTTAGGTACCACATAATTCAAAGTAAATTGTCAAGTTAATAACTAGCATTATTATGCACATTCAACTAGCAATTAGTAGTTAGCTTCCTTGCAATTTCTTTCTTTGCTATCTGTTACGTTTATAGTACTTGAACGAAGTCAAATCAAGGCCCACTGATTTAGAAGTCGTCTCTTAATCAGCGCCCAATGAACCTACTTTTAACGTCCCATGAAAAGTGTAGTCTATATTTTACACGTTAAAATTTATAGCCATTTGAATTAATTTGATAAGGTTTTGTCTTAGACTCATAAATCATAGCATTATCTGTTTGTTAAAAAACTAGTTCTCAATGAGAATCTAACTTGCTTTCAAGTACTCTTGATACCCTTTTGCCTAATTTTGTTTGGGGTTAATTTTACGTTGGTTTTAATCAATCAACACCTCAATGTTCAAGCACTCTGGTGGCTTCACAATTAAAATTAGTGATAAACACTATCGAAAATTAGGGTTCATTGTTCCCACATAATTACAGTTATTAATTCTAATTGAAAGAACCCTAGATTACTAACAAAAAATTGAAAAGTAAAAAATTACCTAATTAACTATAATCATGCAATCAAACTCAATGAATCAAGCACCCTAACCTTAAATTAAAAGGTAAATTAAAACTAATTACCACAAATTATGAACTAAAATAGTGAATGGAGAATTAACATACCTTGTTCTACTGCTTCTGAATGTGTATTACATATGATAAACTGCAAGATAAACCTTCTATGGAAGGAGTGGCTGTTGCTCCACGATTCACACATATCTAGGGAAGCCAAATAATTTCACATAATGGCGCCAATTTTTTCACCTTAGTCGATAACCGTTCTAGTGAGGTGGAGGAGTTGTAATGTTTATGATATGAATGAACGTAAATATTTTAGTTGTATTATTTCTTTAAAAAAAATTATAATGTATTTTTAATTATATATTAAACTTTTCAACTATATATTATTATTATTGTTATTTACATATACTTTTTCATTTGCATTTTTAGTTATTTGACCCAAACCGAACCGATTAAAACCGAAATAAATATACTAATATGAAACCAAACCAAATAAGGTGAGGTTGGTTTGGTTTTGGCTCAGTTTCGATTGATTCATCAGTTCGGGTCGGTTTCCAGGTGGGTTTGCTCAGCCTTAATTGAATGTTCTAAGAAAATAAATTAACCAACAATCGGACCTATATTACACAAATGTGTTGGGTTTAGGTCAATCAGCATACTTACTAACATACAAACAATAGTTGTTTACATATATTTCTTCTTTCACAAAGGGATAGTCTTGTTGGGTTTTTATATGTTTACCTAGTTTTTTCTAACGTTTTTTTACAACATAATCATATCAGGAATGGTATGTCTTAAATAGCTTGACTTCAAGCTTCGTATAAGCATAGACATTATAAGAATCGACCCAAAGTAAAATTGTAAATGAAAGAAACTATTTGTGAGACAATTGAGCTCAACTTGTTAAAAGGCCGACTTAAGCTCCAATTGAGCTCTAGTTAAACAAGCTCAACCCGAGCTTGACTTTTTAACTCAAATCTTAATTAGTTTTCGAGGTGAAGATTAACTCAAAGCTTCATCAATTTAAATTTTTTGAGCTTGAGCTACATACAACTACTAGTTATTATTATTCCTATTTTAGTGTCCATATCAATTATTAAATAAATCTTATCTTTCAGTTGTATATAATTTTCTTCTTTTGCATATAGGTTGTCTTGTTAGCTTTTTATACACTTACTGAATAATCCACTTTTACATTTTTAACAACATAACCAAATCTAAAAAGCTATGTCTTAAGTAGCTTAACTTTAAGTGTCGTGTAGATGCAAAGAGCTGTGAGTTACTCTTCAACTCAACTAGTCAAAAGGACGAACCTTAAAACTGTCTAAATTCATTGGGGAGCAACTAAGTTTATGTCGAGCTGGATAGGGCTCAAACTCGGTTTTAAGACATTATGCATAACTCGATGTCGATGACTTTTCATGATGGGAGCCTGACTTCGGATTTAAGACATTACGTATAACTCGGCCTCGATGACACTTACGACTCAATCTGTAGTCATTGCAACAAAAAAAAGTCTATGTGTTATAAACAAATGATAAAAGTTTGAGGATTTTAGGATTAAATAATATTTAAACTATTAAGTTTGAGAATTTAAGAATCTGGGGATTTTGTTATCATTTTTAAGTTTTTCAAGTTTTAAGGAAAGTCATCCGCTTGTCACATACATGCTCGTATATAAGATCAAGAAGCTCGATAACAACTTCAACCGCACTTAGGACGTCCTTCAAATTATTTATATTTAAGAATGATTCATATCTATTAAGATATCGATCTAGCTTTTATGATCTTCCGATTTTACGATATCGCTAAGTAAAAATTGAGTTGATCTTTTATAGGATCTTAAGTAGGATCTCAATCTTATCATAGAATCATAAGATCCGGATCTGGTTCGATCCTATTTCCATTAAATTAACTAACTAATAAACTCTACACGAATTCCATTAATTTTATAATATTTAGACATAAAATTGCATAGTTCTAACCCAAACCGACCCATAACAACAAAAAAGTCATGTATCTATTCTAAGCCGTCAATAATTTCACTTACACAACAATACAAGTTATGCTTACTTATTATTTTTAGTGGCATGCCCATTTATTTGTTATTATTTTGTTTAAGTTATTGTTTTTTTTAAGGCAAACATATATTAAGGGAACCACCCAAACAAAACAAATACACAAGAAATGGCATACCATCTCCTCAACAAGCAAATTAAAGAGAAATTTACAAAAAGGAAGAATACCACTAAGGTGCATACAAATACAAAAAAGAGAGTACAAGAGATAGTGCAGGAACAAAAAAAATAGAACCATGTGCTACCCAACACTTGACAAACATAACTTACAGCCACATTGTCCCAAGTCCAGCATGACTATGAAAATTGCATAGCCATGAAGAACCATTTAGAAACAAAGACCTGACACACTTAATGGACTAAAAATCAATCTTACACCTTAAGTACAAACCATGAGTGAATTAACAATGGTGCAACAAAAATGGCTACAACCCACTGCACACAAAGAATAACTGACAGACACATTATTGAAATATGAAAATTTCCTGATGCAAACATTGTAGCACGAAAAATATATATAAGAGTAAATATAAACTCAGTACCAAACACCCCTTGCTGCAACAGTAACTCGGGAACCAAACACCCCTTTTGTAAGGGCATCACTAGGTAAGTAAAAAGGATATTTCAAACACCCCTTTTGGTAGCGACATCAGTAGGACAACCAAACCGGTGAGCATATTCCAAACACCCAGTTTGGTAGCGACATCAGTAGGAAAAATCAACCAGCTGCATTAATTGGTACGATTAGTATGTCTTATTACTATGATAACAACACCAACATTTCAGAAGGTTAAAACAAAAAGTAACATTATACGTACCTTATCAGGTGTTCTAAAATACATAGTCCAATGGTTATTTGAAACTAATCACTCGTTGTTAAATGAATCATCAAATATATCATCACTATCGTCATATGATTCATTCGAGTTATCAAGAAACTCTGCTTCTTCTGATTGTTCTGCCTCATCACTAAGTTCTGTTTAGGACTCATCACCATTATTATTAACTAGTTGTAATTCCCCTTGATTGACAAGACAAACAGGTTCCTCTATTTTACTTAAAGATCTAGATGTTGTAGGGATTAATGTTTCACTCTCTTGAAAGAATTCATCCTCATCTACATTATCACCAACATCTTCTTCATTTTCACATTCTTCTAGTTCATACATACTCATTGACTTTGTCTTGACAACAACCCACCAATATTTCAAATCTTTAGTCATTAAAGGATATGGTGCATAATATACTTGTTCCATTTGTGATTCTAAGACAAATGGTTCATCATTTATTAGCCTTGATTTGTATTTAATGTCAACTACATTATGCTTATTGTTAATCCTTACCCCTCGAGCAACATCAAACCACTTACACTTAAATAATATCACAACACAATGCCCCACACCACGATAGGCTACCTCTATGACCTCTTCCAACAGCCCATATAAGTCGCACTCAGTCTCGTTATAACAACTCCCTTTCACACATACCACGTTGTTGTGTGTCACCCGACCCTCTCCATATTTTTTCGTGTAAAACTTGAAACCATTGATAAAATATCCTTTATATAACCAAGCATGACGCAGTGGTCCTCGTGCGAGGCCTTTCAAATGTGAATGCGAATCATCAAAACTTTCACAAACATATAATGATGAAAGAAACTATTACTTAACAATATATGAAAGATTATTAGCTAATAAGATTAATATTCATGTTAGACTTACATGTTTATAACAACCCATAATTTTTATCTATGAATTTATCCATCTATTAAATTAGATGCAATTTTCATCAATGTAATATCTACTTATTAAATTAAGTACAACCATTTTCATGGAAAGATTTTTGCTTTATTCCACTCATTATGCAACGTAACTTGCATAACTAAAGTAAACGAGCTCACGCAACCTACCTATGCTAATTTCATCAACGTTTAAATCAAGTAAACATTATAATATGTCAAGCAATATGATTTAAACTCCATTTTACCATACGTTATCTATTTAACGTACCATTTATAACGTTTTTATAATGAACCTTATACGTTAACATTTAAACCAAAACCCTAACTATATTTAATATTTACATACAAAACAAAGGTACAAGCTTTTAAGGCATGTGTACAAGGTTACAATGCATAACTTTTGAATATCCTTTCCATCCAAAATCAATGTACAACTCTCTAAAGCTCAAAGTACAACCCAATAATGCACAACATTCAAATAAGCTCAATTTCCCTCCAAAATCTTAAGGCATTTCGTACCATCTTTTAGGCATGAGTTACAACTTTCCTAAGCACCATATTTAAACATTCTTTCCCTCCATCTCAACTCCTACTCATCCTAAAAACCAAAATCCTAACCCGAAAACCCAAAACAACCCGTACACCTTAAACTAGTTTTAAACTAAAACCTAATCTAGCAACCACCCTTCTCCATGATGCACCACCTTAGCTACTATCTTGCTAAGCACCACCATGATTCACCACCATTCCTACTACCTTGCTAAGCACCACCATGATTCACCACTTTGCTAGCCTCTTTTCACCTACTTATCACCACCAAGCAACCACCCATACACCTTAGTCACCACCTAGCTAGCACCCTACCACCTCCATCACCACATTGGACTCCAAGCAAAACCCTTAGCCACCACTCCAAGTAAACTTGGTCCCTACTTTATGTAAACTTGGCCACTACTCCTAAATTTACCCTATATATACATGAAAACATACATACTACCACAATTCATCATTTAAACTAAAAACAATCTCAGTGTATGATCTAGCCAAGCCAAGGAAGGTTAAGAAGGAAGTACAAGTTGTTTTTTAAATCAAGAAATAAGAGAAAAGTGGTTCTTGATTCATTCACAAAAGTGTTCGATTTATATTTATGTTAAACTTACATGTTTATAACAACCCACAATTTTCATCTATGAAATTATCCATCTATTAAATTAGATGCAGTTTTCATCAATGTAATATCTACTTATGAAATTAAGTACAACCATTTTTATGGAAAGATTTTTGCTTTATTCCACTCATTATGCAACGTAACTTGCATAACTAAAGTAAATGAGCTCACACAACCTACCTATGCCAATTTCATCAATGTTTAAATCAAGTAAATATTATAATATGTCAAGCAATATGATTTAAACTCCATTTTACCATACATTATCTATTTAACGTACCATTTATAACGTTTTTATAACGAACCTTATACGTTAACATTTAAAGCAAAACCCTAACTATATGTAACGTTTACATACAAAACAAAGGTACAAGCTTTTAAGGCATGTGTACAAGGTTATAATGCATAACCTTTGAATATCTTTTCCTTCCAAAATCAATATACAACTCTCTAAAGCTCAAAGTACAATCCAATAATGCACAACATTCAAACAAGCTCCATTTCCCTCCAAAATCTTAAGGAATTTAGTACCATCTTTTAGGCATGAGTTACAACTTTCCTAGGCACCATATTTAAACATTCTTTCCCTTCATCTCAGCCCCTACTTGTCCTAAAAACTAAAATCCTAACCCGAAAACCCTAAATAACCTATACACCTTAAACTAGTTTTAAACTAAAACCTAACCTAGCAACCACCCTTCTCCATGATGCACCACCTTGCTTATTATCTTGCTAAGCACCACCATGATTCACCACCATGCCTACTACCTTGCTAAGCACCACCATGACTCACCACCTTGCTAGCCTCCTTTCATGTACTTGTCACCACCAAGCAACCACCTACACATCTTAGTCACCACCTAGCTAGCATCCTACCACCTCCATTACCACCTTGGCCTCCAAGCAAAACCCTTGGCCACCACTCCAAGTAAACTTGGTCCCTACTCTATGTAAACTTGGCCACTACTCCTAAATTTACCCTATATATACACGAAAACATACATACTTCCATAATTCATCATTTAAACTCAAAACAATATCAAAGTATGATCTAGCCAAGCTAAGGAAGGTTAAGAAGGAAGTACAAGCTGGTTTTTAAACCAAGAAATAAGAGAAAAGAGGTTCTTGATTCATTTACAAAAGTGTTCGATCCATATTCATCATTTTCAACCCATTTTATCAATTCGTGTACTAGTAAGCCTTTTTCACTCATTCAATAAGCTCTTGTATTGTTTTAGATTATATATCAGCTCCTATACATCTTTATGATCTCATGAAATCAGCCCTTAAACCCAAAAGCTTACTCATTTGCTTTCCTAAACCAAACGTACTCTAAATACACTAAAAAACTCTTTTTGCGTAACTAATAAGCTATAGGCTATAAGCTATTTTCGTAAAACCTAAACCCTAAAAGCCATAAGATGTTATAATAAGCTATTTCAATAAGCTCATTTATCATTTCTATAAGCTTGAAAACTAATCTTAAAGCCTTAAACCCATCGGGTTAATCTTTTTAAACCAAACAAACCCATTTAGGATTTTTAAGCTAATACGCTCTTTTAATAAGCTACAAGCTTGTAAAACTTACCTATTTTAACTTATAGTAATAAGCTATAAGCTGCAAAACTAAATTGGATTTGAAAAATGCAAAGTATATGGAATTTGGACTAAAAACGCAAACCATTTCATGCGAAGGGGTATATATTGTAACTTTCTGAAATTATATAGTTTTGAGCTAAAAATGTAATTATCCTAAAGTTATAACTCCAAGGGGGCTGTTTTGCCATTCTTTAAAGTTAAGGGTTTAAAGATTTTAAAAGTTATATTAAAAGGATTAACTTTGTATATATATATAAACCAAGGGTATATATTGTCATTTTACATTCTTAAAGGTATAAAATGTAATATTTTTATATTAATTATAAAAATATATTTAAATATTATAAGATTTAATTTTATTAAAACCCGACACATTTGTCGTTATCATTCATCGATTGAATCATTATAAAACAATTATGTTATATATATCAGCCACTAGCTTTTGAAGAAACTTAAAATGATAAAATCTTATCATTTAATCTATAACGTATCACGTTACGAGGGAGTTTCATGTGAGGGGATTTCATTTGGGTAGATGTTTTGACGAGTTGCTGGATTTACGATTTCAAGTGTCCTAGATCCTCAAACATTTACTACATGACCTCTGAATTATGATAGCCCGAACAGTGATACGATATTTTTTACAAGTTATGAAACCAAAAACCGTTAAACTTTATGAAATAAAGTTTGTAATATCATCAATCAAACTAAGACTTGACATATTACTACAGGTTGCGTGATGAGGCCGTTTACTCCCATTTGAATTAAATTTCAAATCAGTCAACTACCTTGATAAGGTGAGTTCATAGTCCCACCTTTACATGTTTTCTAAATCCCGTGGGGAGATACATGCTATAAACCATGAATACAAGTGTTTCCAATTATATGCTATCTTGATATGTTATTGCATGAGTTTGCCTTCACTGCAAATATTTCTTAATCATGAACCATTAGTCACTTGCGAGTAAACGTGAATATTGTGAATATATCTATTGGGGGTGACAACTCCCATTGGTGTACCCGTACATGGGGTAACCAAATGCACTATATTTAAGAACAAAGGATAACTTTGGCAAGTTACCTTTCCTTAAGGACAGTTGTTCCTTCAAGTCGTTAAATTAACTTCGGATGTTAATGTTTGGTTGCATGAGCTTAGGGCAATAATACTGTTTTCCATGATAATTGTATTCATTGTAATTATTACCACTTTTGATGACTTGTATTCAAACATTTCATTACAGACACTGTGAATTTCACTCAACCGTTGTGTTGACCCTTTTAGCATGTTTATCTTAGGTAATTGAGCAATCTATGGCACGGAGTGGCATTGGACTTGAGGATGTCCAAACTTGTTATCATTCAACTTTTATGTTTTCAATTTATTTTGGGACCTCCTTTGTAAAACTCTGATATGATATTGAATGATAACTAAATTTTTCAAAACGTCTCTTTTGAGTCTTTTTCTATGATTATGACTGTTGATTCATGAATTAATACCCCAAATTAGCTTCTGCTGTTATATGTCAAATAAAGGGTTGTTACAGATTGGTATCAAGAGCCGCGGTTATAGAGAACAAGGTTTAAACCTAAACTATAACTACTTTTTCCATCCAAGAAAGTCCTCTGAGCCACTGCATTTCTGGAATAGTATGTAAATGATACATAACTATTAGACTATTATATAAATAACTTATGTTATTTACACTGGGTTGTTATACAGTTATGTCTTCATCCACCCACCTTATTATCGTCCCATCTGATTCCGATATTGAGGATGATTTTTCCTCTACACATATTCCAGACTATACTCTGGCTTCACCGGACTATTTCCCAGCCTCACCGAGAAACACCTCTCCTGATCCTTCAGATGATTTATCTAAGTATCTTTTGGCCCCGCTAGCCATCTCACCTTTCCATGATGATCTATATATTAAGGTCATGCAAGCATATAATGCTACTATTGATGAACTAACTATTCCATCACCACGAGCTCCTATTGCTCCACCAACTGTTTTGCCTCCATCTCCAGTGTTACCACTATCACCAATGTTTGATCCCCAAGATTTCTTTCTTCATGAAGAGATTCTGCCACCTCATAAACGAGCCTGTTTCTTATCATCTTCCTCTACTAATCCTTCTGCTCTGCCTCAAGTATTTGAGAATTATCATGGCGCTCTAGACACGTCTTATGCACGTCATGAGGAACAGATCGAGACTATTTTGAATCACTTAGATGAACTCCCTCTCGAGCGCATTAAGCATATGGAAGATAAGATAGAAGGTCTTGGTAATGGTCGAGTCATCATACAACGAGATTTTGACCAACTAGAAATCGAACTTCAAGAAGCCCGTACCCAGATTTCTGGATTTCAGAGAGAGCAAATAAGGTATGACAACGAGATTGTTCTTGCTTACGTCAGGACTTCTACTCTAGAGATACTCATTGAGGATATCCAGATTCACCACCGATCAGATATGAAGAGTATTCTGGACAAGATCCATAAGCTCAAGGGAGGACCACCACCACCAGACTACTAGACTAGATCCTTATCATTTACAATTTTTGTTAGAATCCAACCACTGGATGTGTGGCATAAATAATGACACTTGTCAAAATTTTAAGTATGTAAAATATGTAGACAAGTTGTTTATGACTTAATACAGTGGTGATTCCATTATACCTCGCTGTTTTATGATACCGATTTATGTTTATCGTGGTTGTCTATCCTATGTCCTGTATTACGATTACTCATGTACGGTATGATCCATAATGAGTTATCTAAGTGGTCGCGGTATCATACCACAACCACTGAGAAGTGAACCAGTCCCCGAGAAACCTAATGATTTTAATGCTTGTTAGTGTGTCGATTCCAAAATCTTCCGTTATAACCTACAATGTAATATCAAAGGATGTGTATTTCCTTGTTAAAACTTGCATCAAAATGAGAATCCATACAATGATATGTCAAATAAATTCAATATCACTAAGTATGAAATTTTTGATTTTTATACGATGACTTGTGATATGACTATCATTATATGAATTCTTATTTTGTGTTGTCTTGTAAATGTTGATAGAATGGCTCCCAAGAGGACATCAACATCTGCAGCACTAGCCATGACTCAGGCCGCCATCAGGAAACTAGTTGCTGATAGTGTTTTTGCAGCTCTGGAAGCACAAGCTGCTACCATGGCAAATACTGACAATACCAACACCGGACCAAGAGAAGCTCCTGTAGCAAGAAAGTGTAGCTACAAAGAGTTTATGAGCTGCCAACCTTTCAATTTCAAAAGTACGGAAGGTGCTGTTGGCATCATCCGTTGGTTTGAACAAGCTGAATCGGTATTTCTCCGTAGTAACTGTACCGAGGAATGCAAAGTAAAATTTGCTATTGGTACTCTGACTGAAGAAGCTTTGTCCTGGTGGAATTCATTCGCCCAGCCTATTGGAATAGAGGAATCCTACAAGATTACAGGGTCTGAATTTAAAACGCTCTTAATAAAGAAGTATTACCCCCGAACTAAAGTCAAGAAAATAGAAGATGAATTTTACAACCTAACTGTAAAAGGGCATGATCTCAAGACTTAAGTTAGAAGATTCCAGGAATTGGCAGTCTTATGCCCAACTATGGTGCCAAATTTTGAGAAACTCATGGAAGTCTTCATCGGGGGATTACCCAGAAGTATCGAAGGAAATGTTATCGCTTCAAAGCCTCAAACTTTGGAGGAAGCCATTACTATAACCCAAAGGTTAATGGATCAGGTAACAAAGCACAATTCTGTGCAAGGAACCAATGATCACAAACGAAAGTTTGATGATAGAAGAACCTTCACCAACAACAACAACTACCAGAATAACCGTAATAACAACCGCAACAATGATCACCACCAACAGCAGAATAACCGTAATAAAAAACCTTCAGGGCTTATGCTGTCGCCCCAACGGAAAACAGTAGGTATACTGGAAGTTTTCCCCTGTGTAAGAAATGTACCCTGCATCACATGGGACCTTGCACTGTCAAGTGTTAGACTTGCAACAAGGTGGGTCATCTGACTAGAAACTGCAGAAACAAAGGACCAGCCACT
>BQNB010083669.1:3487-14941 GCA_026074375.1 Tanacetum coccineum | reverse complement strand
AAGTGTTTTCAGTTAAGGTAGCTTATTAAAATTAGCTTCTATATATCATAAGCTTTTCAAAATAGTTGGAATTAATGAAAATGGTCTTAAATTGAATTGTGTGCAAGCAAATTAGTGAAATTTAGCTTTTTAACTCTCAAAAGCTTTGTTTCTGTAAACAGCCTATTTCATAAGCTCCATTTAATAAGTTCTTTTTGTTTTTAACTCTTTTAAAAAGCATTTTATTATAGCATTTAAGCTATTCTTTTAGAAAAGTCAAGATGCAGTTACTAAAGTGCTTATTTGCTAGCTTATTTTTAAGCTCAAAGTGTCCTTAAGGACTGTTTGGGAATTGATTTTAAGATTAGGCTTATTTAGTTTTCCAGCTTATTTAGTTGCTTATTTAATTGCTTATTTTTAGTTCTATTTAGCTCAGTAGCTTAGGTTTAGCTTATTCTAGCTTATTTAGTCTTAAATTTTAGCTTATTAAGGTTTCTAGCTTAATTAGTTTAAGAAAAACCAAAAAAAGTAGCTAAGTACTTTCTGTCGTCTTATAAGCTGTTTAACAACTTATTTAGTGCTTTTCACAAAAAGTTTCTTTTATTAAAAATGCTTAATTTCAAGTGCTTAACAACTTTTGTTCTTTAAGTTTTTTTTTAAAAAAAAATCATAAAAACTATAAAAATAATCAAAAAAATATAAATCTTTTTTAGAAAATTTTCTTTTATCATAAAGTTCATAGAAAAATTAGTTTTGCTTTCATAGGGTCTAAATTGCAAAATTTCGTTTTTTAAAGAACGGGATTCGTTCCCGTTCTCGTTTTTCGTGTTTGAATGCTCATTTCAACTCCCTTTTTTTTCTAGTTTTCTTTAAACTTATTTTTTAGTCAAATAGAGTCTATTTAAAAAAGAAAATTTTAAGTTAGGATTATTTTTAGACATTTAGGGTTTTTAACCTCCGTTTAGTGGTCCCGTTTTGCGTTTTTAGTTAATAAAAAATAGAAAAATAATCAAAAAAATATAAATCTTTTTTAGAAAATTTTCTTTTATCTTAAAGTTCATAGGAAAATTAGTTTTGCTTTCATAGGGTCTAATTTGCAAAAAATCGATTTTTAAAGAACGGGATTTGTCCCCGTTTTCATTTTTCGTATTTTAACGCTCATTTTAACTCCGTTTTTTTCTAGTTTTCTTTAAACTTACTTTTTAGTCAAATAGAGTCCATTTAAAAAGAAAAATTTAAGTTAGGTTTCTTTTTGGAAATTTAGGGTTTTTGATCTCCGTTTAGGGGTCCCGTTTTGTGTTTTTAGTTGAAATCTGGTTTCCCGTTATTTGTCCTTGTGCTTAATTGTTAGAGTTTGTTAATTTTATTTTTTTTAAAAAGTAGATAATCAATCCAACCCTTGTTTACTATTCAAATCATTGTCCGAACATCAAACGTGGTTTCAATTTCACAAGTCGTTGGGGGATAAACGACCCGGGGAATCATACTTCCCGGTTTATATATATATTATATTATATATTTTGAAGAATTTCCTTTTTACCATTGTACTCAAGGGTAAATTGGTAATTTTCATCGTATTATATATTTTATATTTTACATGTGTTAGATTTTACGAATCAAATGACCAAAAACGTACCTAAAAATACATTGTATTTGTATGTTTTCACTTATATTGTGTAGGAAACGGATATCCGACAAAAGGACGAAAAATCAAGCAAAAACGACAAAACCGGGCACGGAATGGAAAAGCATGGAAAAGCCAAAGTCAAATCAAAGCCAAAGTCAACCCCGACAAAGTCAAAGCCAAGAAGTCATCAAGTCAAAGAAAATACAACTTTAGGGACCAAATTTGCCAAATCCTAAAGTTGTATAACAAGGATAAAAACTACAAGGACTGAAGTTATAATTATGCCATATATAACTTTAGGGGGCCATTTCTGCAACCCCTAAAGTTATATAAACAAAAGGACATTTTTGCCCAAAGCACTATATCCTTGTGGGACTGATCCTGCACACCCCATAAAAAAAACTTTTACCACCACAAGGACTACATATGCAATTAACATATACAACTTGAGGGGCTTTTCTTGCCCAAACCCAAAACATTCTCCCCTGTCCCTTTTATATCTTTGTTTCCCGCCAAGCTCAAAACCCCACCACTGTTCATTGTCCCCTACCTCCTTGCAACCTGCCAAAAATGTCACTCTCCATCACCCCACACCCCACATGAGCTCTTGCCACCTTGGCAATCCCCAACTACCCTATTGGCCAACAAATAAGACAACAAGATCAAGGGACAGGATCATGACCTTGGGCACCAAGAAAAATTCAAGGGCCAAGATTGCTTTGAGCTTCTCTCTCAGAAGAAACACAAGAGTTGAAGCCTCACTCAAAAGAAACACACAAGAGAAGAGCCAAGACATAGATAGCTTTAGTATAAGTAGGACTAGTGTAGTTCATAGAAAGGGGTCGAATTTTTTTATAAAAGCAACAACTTGTAATATCAAAAATTTGTCCATCTTTAATATATTGTCTTTTAATTTAAATGTCATTTAAATTCTGTCTTTAAATTTCTTGCAATTTAATTTTATGCAATTTACTGCTTTCTTAAAAAAAACTTGTCACTTTACTTAACTTGTCTTGTAAACACTAGTTTAAGCTCACATATAAGCTATTAAGTCCTTAACAGCCTATATGTAAGCTTGTTTTAATTTTTTGTCAGAAAACTCAAAAATCCAAAAAATATCAAAAAGAAGAAAGCAACAAGGAGCAAGGTTAAAATGGATGGCCTTGGGTTTAGTGCCTCATGGGAGGCCATAGGATTGTGTTTTTAAGCTTTTTGAAAGCTTATACACAGCCAAAAGCTTGGACTCTTTGTAAGTCCCCGTTTTTAATTTTTGCTTATTTTCACTATTCAAGTGCTTATGTTGTGCTTATTTACTGCTTACCTTGCTTATTCTAGTTGTTTTTATGATTATTTGTCTTACCTTTATTGCTTGTTGGTTATTTGTGCAAAATCTGTCTTTTTAGCCTTTGAAACTGCTTATTTCTAAACTGCTTATTTGTCTGCTTATTAGTTGTTATTATTTGCTTATTTTTGCTCAACTTTGCATGCTTGCTATCTGTTTTTACATTTCTGTGCTCAAATCAATCTTTATAAGCTTAAAATTTGATTTCTCAACTTTAAAGGGGTGTTTGGCACAAGGGCCCAAAGTGGGTCAGTTTGGGTTATAAACCTTTGGGTCACCTTAGCCACTTTTAGTTAGCTATTTTAAGTAGTTTACAAGCTGTTTTAAAAAGATTTTTAGTATTTAAGTTTTTCAAAGATGCTTTGAAACTGTCTTGAAAAAAAACAGTTATAAGTGCTTTTGTGGTTTAGGTTTTTAAATCAAACTTTGTGTGATGTTTTAGTTTTCTTTTTACTTGTCAAATGCAGTAGAATAGTTGTCTTTAGGTTACCTTTTTCTTTTAACAAAAACTGTCAAATTTGTGTCAAGTCTTAGAGTCATAAAAACTGTCTTTTTTAAATCTCATATAACAAATGTTTTAAATGTGTTTTAACTTTTAAAATTTTGAATCTTAGCTCTCTTTAAGCCAATATTCATCTGTTTTAACTTTATTTTTTGTTTGGAACTTATTTTGAAGCTTATTACAAGCCTGCTTGTTACCCTCCTTTTTCTTTGATAAAGCCTCCCCTGGTGCAATAAGTTGTTTCAACAGCTCCTTTTTGTTGCTTATTTTTGTTTTAAAATTTGATCTCTTTGTTTTTTAGTAGCCACTTAGCTCAGCTTTAAGTTCCTTTAAGATTTTTAGCCCCTAGCTCCCTTAAGGTGCTTAAAAATTAAGCCAAAGAGTGTCCCTAGGCCTGTTAGTCTGCTGTTTTTTGCTTAGAGCTTATTTTGAGTTTTCTGGCTTATGTATCTGTTCTTTTTAGCTTACTTTTGTTAGTGTGTGCTTATTAGGGTTAGATAGTCACTTGCTTTTACTTGTTTCCTATTTACATTAGCTTATTTGTCACTATTTTGCTTAACAGTTTTGCTAATCTAGCCTTAGTATAGATAAGTAGTATTCTGCCCATCTATTTGTGCTTATTTTTCAGCTTATTCCTAAGTTTCAAAAATATTGCCTTTTTTAAATTAGCTTATTTTTAGGTGTTTTACAAGTTTAAAAAAAAAGAAAAAAAAGTTTTTATAAAAAGAGAGAGGCCCAGGTCGAACCCTGGACCTCCCCCCTTTATAACAAACGTCCCACAAACTCACATGCTAACCAAGTGTTCTTCAATAGCTCATCCACTTATCTTTGCACCATTTATTGTTTTATGTCCTTTTAGCTCATTTTAGTCCATAAGCCCATTTCAGCTTATACCAGCTTATTCCAATAAGCTGGTAAGGTCATTTCATTTTTCCTAAAACCAGCACCTTTCAAAGTATTTTCCAGCAATTTTTCAAAATTTTCCCATTATTTTTAGTATTTTTTATCATTTATTTTCTTTAAAATCGTTTTTAATTCATAATAAATTATTAAAAAGTCAAAAAAATATAATTCTTTTTTTGAAATTTTTATTTTATTATATAGTATCTAGGAAAAATATAATTACTTTCGTAAGGTCATTTTTCCAAAATTTCGCTTTTGAAGAACGGAGATTCGACCCGTTCTCGTTTGCTTCGTTTTTTCAAAATTTATAATGCTCGTTTTAGATTTTCACTTATAAAATTCTTTTAAATTTAGTAATTGAGGATTATTAACTTAAAAAAATCATTTAGGGTTAAATTTTTGATAATTTAGTTCTTTTTAACTCGCGTTTTTACTTTCCCGTCTACGTTTTTGGATTTAATCATTCTAGCTTTCGTTTTTAGGTTTTCTTTAATCGTTTTTGCATTTTAATTAGAAAAACCAAATCCAAATCTTTTTCATTCAAACATCAAATATCAAACTGACTCTCGACTTTCCAATTTCACTCATCGTTGGATACACCCGAGAATATTTCTACTACTTCCGGTTTCATTGATTTTGTGGATTTTGATCCTTGTTAGTATATTTATAAGTATTATATTTATATTTATTTATATATTTACTAAGGGTCGAAATAAATCTAATCAATACTTTTGTGAAATTACTAGTTACATAACATGCACACAAAACCCTTATTAGATATTGTGATGATTCAGCCTTATCCGTTTCCGAATATTTGACAAATCCACAAAAAATCTGAGTGTTGGGGAGGGGGATGGGGGGGGGGGCGGGGGGGGGGGGGGGGTTGACGGGATTTTGTAGACTTTAGAACTTGGCTTGGTATATCTATTCGAGACCACAATAATGAGTATTATGGATTTAGATGGAGTAACTTGTTTAAATTGGTAAATTTTTATGATTACACCCAAAAAGCCTATGTATGTTGTGTTATTAACTAACCACATCGGTTAGTTAACCCCCCGTATAAACCCTTTGTTTACTCTTATTTTTATAATAAGATACCCTTAGAAAAACCAGTAGAGCCAATCCTTTAGGATAACACCAACTATTTGTTTTGTTACACCTTTACACCTTAGCCTACCCTGTTAGATTAAGTCCATTTATCAGTTGCTAGTTGCTTTAGTGTAAAGTATGTATTTCCTGTGTCTTGTGTCATTTTCTATCTCTGGTATGGTTGGGAAATTGCACATCGTAATTAGGAAAGTAAAAGTAGTCAAACTCATATATTTTTACTACCATCACAATTATTGGTATGTCCGAAGAATGAAGAATTATGGAAGAAATTATCCGGAGTTATTATGATCGTGAAGATGGTGAAATTACACCGAGATTCGTAGTGTATTGTTTAAAAAAATAAAAAAAAATTAGAAAATTGCTGCAAAAAAGAGGAGGAAATTATGGAGATAGTCGGTTCGTTAAAGCTTAAACCGATGGTATTATTTGAAGGATCGATTATTCGGTGATACGTGTTATAAATCAACGATGTAAAGTTTTGTATAAAGTGGTAGATATCGCCACTTGTTTTTGTAAAAGTATGTATAGTATGGATGATTAGGAAGTTGACTGATAACATCAAAAAATTAATACTTTTATATATCAAATTCCCGTATTTATTGCCTCATTTATGTCATTTTTATATGAATTCGGTACTTAATTCATTTATTTGGCGAATTCAGGTAATTAGAGGCGTTGGAACGAAGAAGAAGCGTAAAAACGGCAAAATGAAGAAAATACGACAAAAACCGCATTATGGAAGATATTACGGCGTAACGTCCCGCAGGAGTTACGCTGTAATAAATTATTAATTACGAAGATTTGGTGCTGACGAGGCATTACGGCGTAACGTCCCGCAAGAGTTACGTCGTAAAATATTTATTGCTGAAGATAATTGTGCTGACTAAGGGTTACGGCGTAACATGACGATTAAATTACACCGTAAACAATTTTAATACTACTTGAAGAAATGCTGCATCAGAAGGTTTATGGCGTAACGTTGTCGTTGTCGTTGCGCTGTAAAAATGAGTCATCACAGGCACCATATTTGCACAAATCTTATGAAGTTTAGTAAATGAATTATAAACTACAAGGAAAATGGGGGACTAAACTCGTACAGAGGCCAAACTTCCAATTTATTATATAAAGATATCACGTGAACAGATTCATGCATTCATTTCATTCGAGTGGTACAGCCGCAAAAGAAGAAAAAGTGGAAAAGTAGTTCGAGCGTTCGGTGTAGGGGCAAACCCTTATGGCGTTCGACTAGGGGATCGAGAGCACTGGTCTAGCAAAATTTGTAATTATACTTCAATTTTTAGTGGTCAATTTAATTCAGTTATTTTGACTTATTGGATCTAGCAATATGATTATTGATGTTATGATTATTTATTATGCTTTATTAATTGTTCATTTGCATTTAATTAATTAATTATCCTTATGATTATTAATTTATGATCATATTGTTTTAGTTGCACCTTTATTAATTTATGTAGTATGTTTTGAAATCCTTGAACTCCCTGCTAGGTTTTGATATGAGGTTGAGTGTGTACGAGGTTTGAGTGATCCGCTTAACCTTTGTACACACGATTGATTACAGGAGACCAACACTTGTAGTTGTTCACCCTTTACCCATGAGGTTAGAGCCCTTAGCATTAATTCCCTGGTTAGGAGTGCGAGCTAATAGGAGACCACCTGTTAGATAAAGTATATCTCATAATTAAAAGGAATCCTTAATCACTGTAAACTGAGAATCTCACATAGGTTAGGTACATCTACAAAACTGGACCTAACGAATTTTGGTCACTTTAAGGTTGTAAGAGACATTGAATAGATCATTTAAATGCGATTATCCTTTTAATTGTCTGTCCACTATGCCAATTCCATTTTCGACAGCAAGGCTTACCACCCAAGCATCTTGCAATAATTCTTCTAAAATTCCAAACTGCTTTCTTTAATGCTTTCTTAGGTAGAAAATAATTTCGATTAGGAAATTAGAGACACAAACCGTTCTTTAGGTCGACACCCGTACTTACCAATCACTACACTATACACGATAGGGTACACTGCTCTTTAGTGCGTAGGAATAGTCGAGGTAGTTAGGGTTTTATAAATGAAAAACCCGACATAGTTTTATTTAAAAGAAATTACGCGTCAAGTTTTTGGCGCCGCTGCCGGGGAACGGTTTTTGTAGTTTTTGATTATTTGATTGATATATGTGTATGTGTTTCTGTGTGCTTGAACCTTCTATTCTTCTCCTATTTTTGTTGCTTGTATATTTGTGTCACACCCCGCCAAGGTAGAAACACGAGGCGTAACTTCATGGATATCATCACAACATAATGGTGTCAACAATAGAGAATCACTACATGCATAACTAATATAAAAAGACACGATGTGTCATGACAATACCGAAAACAAAGGAATCTTGCATTAATGAAAAATGGCCTCTTTAATACATAGACTTAACATGTCTCACAAACCTAAGAAATCAAATAGCATTTAAGAAGAATCCAATAAACAAGTACGAAACGAAAATAAGAAGATAGACTCCATATGCAATCCTAAGGTCTCTCTAGCCACTTTTAGATTCAAAACCCTCAACATGCTCACCTAAAAATGATGCTTAAAAACGTCAACACAACGGTTGGTGAGAGTCATAGGTTTACGACACACAATTCAAGCTTTAAATAAATTACTGTGATTATAAAAAAAACAAAACATGGCAGGATAGTTAAGCTAACTATTATACAGGCTAACATGTATTCGTCAAAAAACACCAAATCTAGGACGGAACTCTACCATGATCCAAGTCCCGAATCCCGTCTCACAGTCAAGGGTAGTGTTAGGTTATCATTTCATCACCAAACACAAAAATAAGAAAAAATATTTTAGAGAGAGAAAGATAAAAAAGAAAAATGGTTAACTTGGTCATGAAAGAAAAATGTGAAGCAACACCCTCTCCAACACTTGGGAGGGCTTTTATAGTTACAAGAGTGGACTATTCTTGTGGGCTTTACATTGCGGCCGTTCATAATACAATGGGCATGAGCCCGACAACTAGGCCCGAATAGCTTAAACTAATATCCCGTAAAAACTACGTTTACTTTTACAAGGCTGATACTTATTTAATGACCATCACTTTAATAAAAACACGGCTAACAATCTCCCCCTAAGGGGTGGTCATTCAATTGTGGATCCTTCTTGTGACGTCTTGAGTCTTGGAGCCTTGTATTCTTAGGAATTCTTTTGAAGTTCCTTTTGCATGCTTGTGATCTTGGATCTTGATCTTTATCTTGATATTCTTTGACAAAATACTTATATCGTGGTATTTGGCCTTGATTTGTCTTGACTACTGAGATCTCTAAATCTTTATCCTTGAATCTTTATGTCGCCTTGCGATCTTGTGTCTCACCCTATGCTCAAGATCTTAAAAAGCGTGCTAACATTTCCTCAATATTTTCTTTTAACATGTTACTTGTACCACAAAAGGTTCTTATGAGAAAGTGCTTGTTCATTCAGAGGATTGCGGAAGACTTTGATAGTTCTGTGCTTTCATCATGTATTAATCTTTGTGGATTGAGCATGAAGGTGTTAATTTGAATCGTCCTGGACTAAAAGCTTACTACCGTCAGAAAACCTGCAAGTATAGGTTAGAGATAAACCATATATGGACGGAAGTGTCTTTGTCACTTGTCGAATACGGTTACAATACCACTGGTTCCTCGGTAATCAGTATAAATATGCTGTGAAAGATAGAATTCAAAAGTATCTCCTTGACAGGTTTCGCAGCTGACTAGTGTTCTCGTTACGGAGCGGTCTCAAGCAGAAACACGGTAAGAGTGAATCAGATAGTTACTATCTTTCTGATTGAGTCGTCAATTCATTTTACTGGAACAAGTTTGATTCATATAGAATCACACCATCGTTTCTTTCCAGTTGACACAAGTTTGTTTCATATAGAATCTCGCAATCACCTGACCAAGAGCTTGTTTGGATGTTGGCTCAAGAAGGATTTCCTTCTTCACTTGATTACTAAAGAGTTTCACTCTGATGTTTCTGGCATTATCACAAGGATAATGCGTAAGGACTTAATGATTACCAATTGTTGTTTAATGATGTAATATTTTGTCTATTGGAATTTGTGTCCTATTGAGATTTTGATGGTTCGTTGGCTCTAGACTTATTAAGGGCACATTTGTTATTGGTAATCGGAGCTGGATCGGACTGCCACCTTTTCAAATATCAACGATCCTAGGAATGAGAAAGCCGATAGAAATGTGATGATCTTCGTGAGAAATGAAACAGAAATCTTTTGAGAGATTCTGAGTGGCTAAGGAGGGTTGTGCATTGCATCACTGGGTCCATGATGACTTGTCTTCAATATCAGAATCATCTTTGTGATTACCGATAGATTATGCATTGACCCGGTTTCTGCCTAAGGTTGTATGGAGGGCTTCTTTCTTTTCACCCTTTATCCTTACAATTCTTTTTCATTCTTCAACCCCTTCCACCCTTTATCCTTACAATTCTTTTTCATTCTTCAACCCCTTCAATGATTACCGAGACTTCATAACTAACACCTTGTTGGGATTGTTCCAATGCTAGCTCTGCCCCAGTCGGCATTATTCCCATTATCACTTCTACTCTATCTAATGGAGTGTTCCTGGGTAGATCCCTTCGGTTCTGGCTGGATCGTGGAACAAAGATACCTAACCTTAACCGCCTTATAACTCCTTGAGATACAACATTTGGTCGGTCTTTGGGGTATTGCCATAAAGATCCATAAAACCATTTGATAAAAAATCAATCAACGTGTCTGAGAAATCATTTGAGACACATTGAGTGTTTTCAGAGTTACCAAAAAGCTCCCCCTACACATATGCACCATATTATGAAAGTGTTTTGCACATGTGAGGTTTGGGAACGCACTTATAGATTGAAGATCGTATCCATTATTAATCTGTATTGATTACATTTTAATCACTATTCTCCCTCTCAAAAATTACATATGTGTTTACAATTTTTAACAATTAGTGAATTAAAAATAAGTTAATGTCCAGAATTTGCATGAGCCTTTAAGTCTTGGGAGAATAGGAGTGCATGTAGAATGAATCATATTATTATACTCCCCCTCAATTATAGAATAGAGTGAAAACTTAGAGTGGGAGTTTCTTGAGCACACAATTTTGAAAGAATTTGAAAATTTCTTTTTGAAAATATCTTGAAAAATTGTGCTCAACAGGAAAATATATGAGATATATCTTATTTACCATCATTTCCCTTAGTACTTCTCTTGAGCATTTAAAACTTTGAAAGTTTATATGACTTTGCTCAAGACCGACAAGATATGAACTTCCCGTTGTTTAGGATAAATGTACGTAAATGAACATTTTCCTTTCTTTGGAGACCGAGTCCTAAGCTGACATTTACTTAGAAGTAGTAGAGAAAAATGTGAAAAGACATATTTTGAAAGCTTTTAAACTCTCGCTCGAACTTCATTTATTCACCCGTGTTAATATTAATCAACATTTCTAGGTGCGCAAATGTTATCGATTGTCGAGAGACATGTCGGAGAAGATTATTTTTGTATTTTTGAAATTTTTGATTTTGTATTTTGCTTTTATAGGTTTTATATTTTTATATGTTGTTTTTCTTAGTTTATATTTTTGTATTTTGTTTTTCTGATAAATATATACAAAGAATTACCGAGATTTTGCAAGACGTTCAAGTTCCTGAGGAGAGAAGCTGCACATACCAAGGCGACGAACCAAATAGTTGAATTGATCCACTGGAAGAGCTTTGGTGAAGAGGTCGGCCAGTTGGTAATTCGTCTTGACAAAATATAGTTCAATCGTACCCTTTTCCACGTGTTCCTTTATGAAATGGTAGCGGACAGCGATTTGTTTTGTTTTCGAGTGTTGGATCGGGTTGCAGGATATGGATATGGCTGATTTCGAATCACAAAAGATTGGAATCTTGTTGAAGTGAAAGCCATAATCCATTAAC
>BQNB010083668.1:0-22632 GCA_026074375.1 Tanacetum coccineum | reverse complement strand
TCGAACTGAAGTCAAGAAAATGGAAGACGAATTTTACAACTTAGTTGTGAAAGGAAATGATCTTAAGACTTACATTAGGATATTCCAAGAATTAGCCGTATTATGCCCAAACATGGTACAAAACACCGAGAAACTTATGGAAGTTTTCATCAGTGGATTGCCCAGAAGTATTGAAGGAAATGTTACTGCCTCGAAGCCTCAAACTTTAGACGAAGCCATCAACATAGCCCATAGGTTAATGGATCAGATAATAAAGCGTGATTTTGTGTAAGAAACCAATGATCACAAACGAAAGCTTGAGGATAAGAGAAACATCATCAACAACAACTATTAGAATAACTATAACAACAACAACTGTAACAATGATTACCACCAACAGCAGAGTAGAAGGCAAGAAACCTTCAGGACTTATGTTGTCGCCAATAGATATACTGGGAATCGTCCCTTGTGTGAAAGGTGCACCCTGCATCACATAGGACCCGGCATTATCAAGTGTCGGACTTGCAACAGAGTAGGTCATCTGACCAAGAATTGCAGAAACAAAAGACCAACCACTAGAAACGATCTACAAACAGTATTCGTAACTTGTAATGCCTGTAGAAAGAAAGTACATTATGCGAATCAGTGCTCAAAAGAAAATAATCGGGCCACAGGAAAGCATACTTAGAGATGAGCTTGCTTTTTGTTCACTTTAGGATTTCTACCCTAGAGTTTCATCAATCTAAAAACCCTAATCATCAAGCTACAATCCTTGTCGTTTGTTGCTTTATTCTAGAATCCTACTACGAGATACGTAGCATAAGTATCAATTCTTTTAGAGTTTCATATGTAAAGTTATCCATGAAATAATAAAATAATGATTCCGTTACATCTTGTTATCTGATGATATCAAAACTCGACATTGTTTGTCAAATTCCATCAATTCTATTATGTTTAACTCTGAATACCCTCCTCATACCTTTGAAACATAAATTATTATCCTCAACTATACGGGCGTCAGTACAATTAATACCTCGATATTTTTCTTACCTTTCATGATCATATCATTTTTTACACATTACCGTTTTGATATCATGTTTTATGCTTAGGTAAGACGATTTATGATCATCTTATTGAAATGAATTAGGACGCTTCTTTATTTGAATAAGGAAATTATAAATCTCCGAACTATGAATTTATAAATTCTCAGTTACAAGGATTTGGACGCTTCTCTTTGTAAGTGATAAATTATAAATAAGTAGGCTTAAGTATATAGCATACGTACAAACAAGTTTCTTTCAATCCGTTTGTACAAATAATTCCTTTTCTTTACTTATCATTATCATTATTACCTTTATTATCTGTTCATTTCCAAATCATTTCTAGTATACCAGATGGACGTCAAGACAACATTTCTTAATGGTCCTCTTAAGGAAGAAGTGTACATCAATCAGCCAGATGGATTCATAGACCGACAACATCCTGACAAAGTCTATCATCTCAAAAAGGCATTATATGGAATCAAACAAGCTCCAAGGGCATGGTACGATGAACTCTCCAACTTCCTGATATCCAAAGGGTTCTCCAAAGGTTCTATTGATCGAACTATGTTCGTTACTAAAAAAGGGGAAGACATATTGCTTGTGAAAATTTACGTTGATAACATTATTTTTGGTTCTACGAACCCAAAACTTTCAAAACGGTTTGAAAAACTAATGCACAACAAGTTTGAAATGTCTATGATGGGGGAGATGAATTTCTTTTAGGAATTCAGATTCACCAATTCCCATGTAGTACCTTTATAAACCAAGCTAAGTATGCTCAAGAGACACTTAATAAGCATGGTATGACCTCGTGTGATAGCACTGGTACTCCAATGGATACAAAACACCTAGATGCTAAGTATGCTCAAGAGATACTTAATAAGTATCCTCTATCAATAACGTCAACATTACGGTGATCAAAGAAGACCTCAACCTTTAGGGAGATTGTTATCCTTACTTTTATATAAGTCGAACAAGAATGTCGTCGGTCGTCTTTGTATTAATTAGTCTTTTATTATAAGAGGCTAGTCGGGTTCAACGGGCTTGGACTTTAAGCTAATATTGTCCATGTTTAGGGCTAAAGCCCAACACAAGCCAAGCCCGGCCCATGAAGAGAGTCCATACGCCTAGAGGGTATGTGACTATAAATAGAACCCTCTCCACACATGGAGAGGGTGTTGGTTGTTTATTTCTTACACTCTTTAGTGTGTGTAACCCTCCACTCTCTACTTTCTCTCTCTAATAAATCTTTCTTTTTCCTTTCTCTTATTCTCTTATGGTTCGTGACTTTTTATAGCTTTTTCTGGTATTATGAGGCTTATTGGTAAGCTTATTATTATGTTTGGATCTTATTAGTTTAGGATAACAAGTTGTCTTAAAATGAAGACTTAAGGTTGCTATTTATAGGCAACACCTTGAAATTTAAATGTTACCCCAGACAGCTGGATGGTGTGGATCACGGATCCACCATTAGCTAGATCCGTCCCTTGTTATGGTGAATCCGTGGGAGGAGCTGGGACAACTTTTATCATTTTATGATTAACCCCAAATCTGTATAAAATATTGTTTTGTACTTAATAAAACTTGTTTATTAGATTCTTCTAGAACAAAATATTTTGTTATCACTAATAAGGAAAGATTTTCTAGATTTGGGAAGATTTAGAAAGATTTAGAAAGATTTGGAAAGATTGTTTCCACTTATGGTTAATCTTATTTTGTCTTACATGATTAATATAACTAGCTTATAATTAATCATGTGTTAACTTAAATCATTTGATTAGAAAAGGTTTATGCAAATGATAATATTTTTCTTTGATCATTAACTATGTTTAATAATGCCATATTCATACCTTAAGTGATTTGTCGTCGTCAAGTAAACTTTCGACTAAATAACTTGTTTACGTAAACTTTTACGTAGTATGACATTATATTTGTTATTATCAAAACATGAAGATCATTAAATATAAATATCGTTTTTGCGCGAATATTTGTATTAACAATCTCCCCCTTTTGATGATGACAAAATATAAACTCATGCTTATTTAAAAGTTACTAAATAAGTATTTAGTGGATGAGTTTACTTCTCTTCTCCCCCTTTTTGTCGAAGCAAAAAGTGTTGTAGAGGCGTCCCTTGCAAGTCTTGTCTTGACGAATGCTAAGTGACTTGGTTACGAATGCAAAGTAAAAGAAATAAAGACTATATTGCAAGTGCTCCCCCTTGGTGTATGCTCCCCCTCGCTTGGGGCACCAAAGAATCGAGCTATGGATGTTTGCTACAAAACAAAGTTAGTAGACAAGCAAGTATATATATATATATATATATATATATATATATATATATATATATATATATATATTTAAGCAACAAACAACCATTATCAACACAACAATAGAAATAATGTTAAATCCATTGTAAGGGATAAAACATAAAATTTGGCGTAGAAGACCATTAGACAATAAATTTAAACTAGAAAAGAAAAGAAAACAACAAAAAATCCTAAGTTGTGGAATAAATATCATTTTCTCATATAATCTGAGGGGTGAAGTGAGATTTCCATACGGCTAATACGGGAAATAAGGTGGGTTTGATGAAGAACCGTGGTGGTGTCTAATGTATGAGAACATGTAGTTGACACGGTTTTGGAGCATTTGGATCTCATGCCTTGTGGTGCTACAACATTGGCAAAACATGTTGTAGAGGTGAGGCATGTCATTTGGATGAACAAAATCCAAGATGTTTAGAGGATTGGGAAAATCTTGATTTCCAAGAGTTGGTGGTGGATTGTGAATGTTTTCAAGTGGAGGAGCATTGTTGTGGAGGTGAGGTGTATTGTTGTTAATATTAACAAACAATGGATGAGTTAATGGTAGTGGTTCAAATCCGGGTGGCGGATTTGGAAATCCGGGTGGTGGTCGTGAGACACGTGGTGGTAGAGATGGATTTGAAGGGCCCGGTGGCCAATTGTACATCGTTGACACATAGGGGTTATTTGGTAACATTTGTAGTGGAAGAAGTTCTTGAGGTTCTTGTTTTATTGGAATGACAAAACAAAGTTTAGGTGGAGGTGCAACATAAATTGGTGTCGGAGACTCACTTGGTGATGATGATGAGGTGTAGTGTGTACTCTTGCTAGATATGTATTTTGATGGAGCTTGTGATGGTGAGAGGGATTTCTTTCTAGGAGGTGGGGAAGGATTTCTCTTATTAGGTTGTTCCTTACTTGAGGATGTGAGATTGACATAGTTTGGATACTTGACACTCATTCTTACGGTTTTTCTTTTGAAGGTTGGTGAATTTGTTTTGGATGAACTAATCATGGTGATGAACTAGTAACGTTGTATTTGAGAAATATGGAGAAGATGTTAGGAATCGAGAAAAGACTTGGTCACTTCCAAAGTTGTAATAGTATAGCTCGTAGCGTAATATTTGGAAACTTACCAAGCTAACTGGGTCAACATAAGTCATCCTTATGTTGACCGGCACTATGCAAGGTATATATACCTATTTCCATGCCTTGGAGAGGGTTGGTTGTTCATTTGGTTATTCATAATAATACATTTTCCTTTCTTTCTCTTACTAAGTGCTACAATCCTCCTTTCTCTCTCTAAACTTTCTTTCTTAATTAGTTGTTAAGTGAATTGATACTTCTACAATTGGTATCAGTCGCCATGGGGTGATATCATGAGCTTGTGTGTGTTTATATCTTGGTTAGATCATTCGTTTTAGTTGTCTTTTGATTTTCGTGTGCTTAAAAATCAAACCTGGATTTTTGTGTTTAAAAGTGTTAAAGTTTGTGTTTTTAAGCAAGCTATAGGCCTAAGATAACTAGTTATGCAAGAAAAATCAAGGTAAAACATCAAAAAGGGTGAGTTTTTGGTGATTTTTTATGAAAAAGTACGTTTTTATTTGAAGGAAGCAAAATATGTTTTGAAGGTAGCGAAATATGTATTGCAATGAAATGTGTAAGCGAAATATGTTATTGAGCGAAATATGACACGTTGACTTCAAGCAAATACATAGTTGTGTAAAACGAAACTCTATTCAATTTTACATATTCAAGCGAAACATTACATATTCAAGTAAAACATTACCTTTTTGTTATATTCAAGCAAAACATTACAACAGTTACAAATTTTTTTTATTTTCTACTGTTTGTCTTACTTTGTAAAATCCCGTGAAATACTGGATTTCTCGGTTTTAGTGAAGATTTGTAAAATCTCGTGGAATATCAATCTTATTCACCAACAACAACTCTTAACACAATCCTCCTTTATCACTGTTCGATCACTCGTTGATCGTTTCACTTTTCAATTAATTTAAGATGACTACTTTAGCAGAACACATCATTGTTGCTGGAGCTGATAACCGTCCTCTAACACTTGAAAAATCAATGTACTATTCATGGGCAAGTCATATACGTCTATTCATCAAAGGGAAGAAACATGGTACGATGATGCTTGATTCAATCGATAATGGTCCATTGGTTTATCCAACTGTTGAAGAAAATGGGCAAACTAGTCCTAAGAAATACTCCGAACTCACTGAAGCACAACAACTTCAAGATGATTGTGATGTTCAAGCAATGAATATCATTCTTCATAGTCTTCCACCCGATGTGTATGCACCTATTAACCATCAAGAAGTGGCTAAGGATATTTAGATAGAGTCAAGATGCTAATGAAAGGCACTGATCTATCATACCAAGAACGTGAATACAGATTGTATAACTTATTTGATAAGTTTGCTTATGTTCCAGGTAAAACATTGTATGAGTACTATTGGAGATTCTCTCAGCTGATTAATGACATGTATACTATTGGGATGACTATGCAACAAGTTCAAGTCAATACCAAGTTTTTGAATTCTCTTCCATCGGAATGGAGCAAGTTTGTCACTGATGTGCAGTTAGCTAAGAGTTTGTATACCATCAACTATGATCAGTTGTATGCATACCTTAGTCAACATGAACGACATGCTCATGAAGTTCGTATCAGTCGTGAAAGATATCCGTGTTAATACAAATAATGTCTAAAAACGTTATTTATATTTTTTGACCTCTCAACGTTTTGATAATAACAAAATGTTAAAACGTTTACGATAAAATTAAACGTTTACAAATTATTAATTGTAATATTCCATTTCTAAGATTAGTAATCACTTACGGTATGAACAAACAAATCATTAAGCCTGATTAGTGATCAAGAAAATATTTTTCTCTTATCAATTACATTTTTACAAAAGAATTTTACAAAATTAATTATACAAAATATTTTCTAATTCAAAGAAAAGTTTTATTAAAAACTTAAAATTTGAAATTCAAATTTCCCCCCCAAAACGGAAGCTTCTATACTAGATATATCTGGGACCGCCGGGATCGCCGCCAGTGACAGTTGGATTTTCCTACCTATAAATACAGCTCCATTCCTTGCAGAAAATCAGACCTCTTTGCAGGAATTTTCTCACAATTCTTTCTCTCTCTAAAAACCTTATTTCTCTCACTAAATATCTTGATCACTAACAACTCTTGATCTTGTTCCAAGTGATCTAATCTCTTCTTCTCATCTCTTCCCTCTCATTCAAGTGCAAGAGAAGAACACTCGTATTCGCCAAGAAATGAAGTGTTGATTAGTGATCTCTCCTCTTTTCTTCTAAGTATCAAATCTCTATTGTAATTATATTGTGTATTTGTGTGATTTAGATTTTATGTAAATCTGATATTATAGATCTAGTAATCTTGTAGTGAGTGTGAAGTGGTAGATTGGTTCTAACTAAGATTAAGACTCGACATTTAGCTTAGTGTTGAAAAATAACGTAAGCGACGTGTAAACGGTTTTCTCTGCCTGAAGGGAGCTTGTTGACAGTGAAATATCGAGTATGAGTAGGGCGAAGAAGAGATTCGTAGTCGAACCACTATAAATCTTGGTGTCTTGGTTGATTGTTCCTTTTGTTATCTCTTTATATTGTTGTGATTGTTATTTACTTTTAGTTTAGATATTTACATGGTTGATTCATATTGTTGGTTGGTTAAACATACTACTCGAATCTAAATATTTTGAAAGCTAATTTTTAAAACAAAAACGAACCTGTAAACTATTCAACCCCCCTTTTAGTTTCCACAATCTGGATTCTCTTCCTTTCATAGCCAATTCTCCAACTCTATACAATTCCATCCTCATTCACACAAACATTTAGGTTATTCAATGTATCCACCTCCTCAACAATTCATACCAGTTTATGCAGCACCCATTCATCGTCAACACAATCATACTCCAGTCAATCCACAACAACATTCATCTTCCCCTTCACCATTCATATCTCCTTCATTGACATAACAATCTCAAGCTGAATTTCCCTAATTAGACTTCGGTCTCATTGTTCCTATATTTCAGCAAGGAGAAGATCCGATTGAATGCATCAACAAAGCAATGGCATTTCTGTCTGTTGTAGCATCAAGGTTTCCACTACCAAACAATCAACTCAGAACATCGTCTAATCCTAGAAATCAAGCAACCATTCAAGATGGTAGAGTCACCGTTCAACAAGTTCAAGGAAGAAAAACTTAGAGTTATGTTGGTACCAAAAATAGGGGAATTGCTATGACTTCAAGGGGAAATGTTGCAGCTGGTCAACCAAGAGTTGTAAAGTGTTATAACTATCCAGGAGAAGGGCATATGGCGAGATAGTGTACTCAGCCAAAAAGGCCAAGGAATGTTGCATGGTTTAAGGAGAAATTGATGTTAGCCGAAGCTCAAGAAGCGGGTCAGATATTAGATGAAGAGCAACTTGCATTTTTAGCAGACCCTTGTATATCAAAATCTCCAGTTGCTCAGCAGACAATCCCTCGGAATTCAGCTTTCCAGACAGATGACTTGGATGCATATGACTCAGATACCAAGCTATGATCCTGACGTTCTCTCTGAGGTACCATAATCTGATTCTTATCCTAATGATATGATTAATTAGAATGTACAAGAGATGCAGTATACTGAACAAACAGATGTTGATGATTTTGAAGATAATGAGATACATAGTGGTTGTAATATCATTATGTACTCTTAATATCTGCAAGAGACACAAGATGAGGTTATTCAGGATACTAATCCTTCTGCACCTAATAATTTATTGGTGTTATCTTTAGTTGAACAAATGACTGATCACGTAGCTCATTTAGATAAGGAAAATCAGACAAATAAAATGGTAAATGAATCATTAACCGCTGAGCTTGAGAGATACAAAGAACAAATCGCCATTTTTGAACAAAGGCTTAATGTAGAATTGAATAAAAGGGAAAAATTAATAGATTCTCAAATGGATGATTTAATTCGCGATAGAAATGCAAAGCTTGTGGCTTTTCAGTAGGAGATCGATACTCTTAAAGAAACTCTTTCTAATAATGTCAAAGAAAATGAGTATCAAAAACATTAACTGTTTTCAAAACAGAGTCTAAAAAAGAGTCTAAGTACATTGACAAGGAAATTGTTTTGGAAAAACAAAATAAAGAACTAGAGAATATTATTTGTAAGATGTATCGGTCTACGCAAGCAATGCATATGCTAACGAAACCACAAGTTTTTTACGATGACACTCACAAACAAGCTCTTGGTTATTAGAATTCGTTCCATCTTAAAAAAGCTCAGCGGATTCAACCAACATTATATGATGGTAGTGTTATTGCTAAAGAACATGTTGTGATTTCCGTGATTGATGATGATGAGACATTGATTTTGGAAGAAGAGAGTCGATCAAAGATGCTTGATAAACAAAATGATACAATTTTAATAGAAAAGAAGATTAAGATTTCTCTAATTGACTATTCAAAATTAAATAAGATTAAAGAAGATTTTGGTAAACGTTTTGTCACTCAAAAAGAATTGTCTGCAGAACAAGCTTTCTGATTAAAACATTTGTCCCTTTCTGAAACACCTGTTACGTCACATACACCTGTTAGAATCGAAGCTCCTAGTGAACTTCCTAAGGTAAGTTTGGTAAATGAAAGTCTTAAAAAGCTAAAATATCAACTGGTTAATTTTAACAAAGTGGTGCAAAAGAGACTAACATATGATGCTATTATTGCGGGGTCTTGGGATTTTAAACATACAAAAGAGTGAATTCTAACTAAAATAATTCCATTTTTAAAAGTTTTAAAAGACACATTTAATGTGTTTGATAAAACTCTTCTAGATGAAATTACTGAAGTTCAAACTATTTTTAACCAAATGGAGGCTGTTGTTGATTAGTGTTCTGTAGACAAGAACATTTTTGAAATTCAAATCAAACAACTTAGGATTGATAATGATTAACTCTTGAACCAAATCATGTCTCAAGAAATTATGTATATTGTTGCGAATTCTATGGATATTCTTGATGTGAAAAAGTCATGTGTGAATAATTAAAATAAGTGTTTAGAACTTGAGATTGAGCTTTTCAAAAAGAAAGATTTCATTAAAAAAGAGGCTTACGATAAACTTGTCAAAAGTTATTCAAATTAAGAAAAGCATTGCATTTCATTGGAATTAGCAACTCAACTTAATCAAGAGATTTTTCAAAGGGAAAATTCTGGTGAAAACCTAAATGCTCCCACATTTAATCAATTATTTGAAATAAATGAATTGAAAGCTCAGTCATAAAAGAAGGACACAATAAGTAGAAAGTTAAAGGAAAGAATTAAATCTTTGAGTGTAAAAGATAGTGTGGAAAATATAAAGAAAGATATTGAAGAGATTGAAACAATCAACATCGAACTAGAACTCAGTGTGGCAAAATTACTTTCGGAGAATGAAAATTTGAGAAAAAACGAGAGCATTTGAAATCAATTTACAAAGACCAATTTGACTCAATTAGAAAGGCACGGGTTCAATCAAAAGAACATTGTGACTCTTTAATTGCTAAAATTAATGCAAAGTCTCTTGAAAATTCGGATTTAAATGCTCAACTTCAAGAAAAGGTTTTTGGTATTACAGCATTGAAAAATGAATTAAGGAAACTTAAAGGGAAAAATGTTGTCAATACTGTTGTTTCAAAACCTAATGCCACTATTACTCCAGGAATGTTCAAGGTTGACATAGAACCTATTTATCCTAGCCTTAAGAACAATAGGGATGCTCATGAGGTTTACATTGACAAGACTATAGAATATACTAACACTCTTCGTAGATTTGTAGAAAGCGCTAGAACACAGAATCCTAGTGAACCTCTATTAGAATCTGCTAGCATGTTTACAAAACATGTTTAGGAATTGTTAGTCTATGTCTATCAGACATGTCCTAGTTTACCAAAATCTAGTGGGAAGTTAGTTGTTGTCACACCGATCATTAAGGACAAAAGAGTTAGATTTGCTGAACCTATCACATCATCAAACAATATTCCTAAGCGGAATGCTTCTCTTAAAACCAAAGATTCTAACAAGCTTTTGTTGCCTTCTACAGGAGTAAAACCTAATACTAGTGCTAGTCGATCAAAGCCTTCAGGCAATACAAAGAACTATAGGATCGTGTGGCCACCATGTAGCAATCAAAAGAATAAAGTAGAAGACTACCCTAGGAAAGTTAAATCTAGTTTGAATAAGACGAATTCTGTTTCTAAACCTATCAGTAATGCACTCGTTAGGCATTTTGTGAGAAATGCTAAGTTTGAATCTATGTGTGCTATCTGTAACAAATGTTTGTCTGATGCTAATCATGATATGTGTCTTATTGATTTTGTGAATGATGTGAATGTGTGTTCGAAATCTAAATCTAAAAGAAAGAAAATGAGAAAAGCTTGGAAACCTACGGGTAAAGTGTTCCCTGATATAGGATATAAGTGGAAACTAACAGGAAGATTATTCACTATAGTTGGTAGTTCGTTCCCTTTAACTAGGATCACTCCCAAGAAAATAGTGCATCTTAAGGAACCCACTTCTAAGTTAGTTGAAACACTAAAACCAAATATTAAAGTCTATAGTAGGAGACCCAAACAAATAAAATCAATAGGTTCGAGTAAAAAAGCTAAGATTGTAGAATCTAAAACTACTAACAAATCGGAATCCACTCATTTATGGGGATCCAATGCTACAGATGTTCCATCTTCTTCTTCTCTTGTCAATGACAGGTTGTCCAGATCGTCCTTTGGTATCTGGACTTTGGATGTTCAAAACATATGACAGGGAACCGCTCTCAGCTCATGAACTTTGTTAGTAAATTTCTAGGAACTGTTCGATTCGGAAATTACCAAGATGCAAAGATAATGGGGTATGGTGACTATCAGCATGGGAACGTAATTATCTCAAGGGTGTATTATGTTGAAGGGCTTAGACATAACTTGTTTTCTGTTGGAAAATTTTGTGACGCGGATCTTGAAGTTGCATTTTGAAGAAACACTTGCTTTATTCGAAATTTATAAGGTGTTGATCTACTTTCAGGCTCCCAAGACACAAATTTGTACACAACTTCTCTTGATGACATGCTAAAGACTTCTCCAATCTATCTTTTATCAAAAGCTTCAAAGACTAAGAGCTGGTTATGGCACCGTCGTTTATCGCATCTCAAATTCGGTACTCTTAACAAGCTAGCGAAAGATGATCTTGCACGAGGTATTCCAAAGCTTAAATATTAGAAAGATCATCTGTTTCAGCGTATGTATTAGGAAAAAGCAAGAAATCTTCTCAACAATCCAAAGCTGAGGACACTAACCAAGAGAAACTATATCTTTTGCATATGGATCTTTGTGGCCCGATGCGTGTAGAGAGCATTAACAGGAAAAAGTATATCTTGGTAATTATTGATGATTACTCTCGATTTACTTGGGTTAAATTTTCTGAGATCAAAGGATGAAGCTCCTGACGCTATCATCAAATGCATCAAAAATATTTAAGTTCGTTTGAATGCCACTATCCGTAATGCTAGAACAGATAATGGAACTGAATTTGTTAATCAGACTCTTTGTGATTTTTATGAAAATGTCGGCATTTCGCATCAAATTTCTGTTTCTCGCACTCCTGAATAGAACGGCGTTGTCGAAAGATGAAATCGAACTCTTGTGGAAGCTGCCCACACTATGCTGATATTTTCAAAAGCTCCTCTGTTTCTATGGGCCGAAGCAATCAACACGGCTTGTTATACCTAAAACCGTTCTCTAATTCATCTCCGATACAACAAAACTCCATATGAGCTGATGCATGACAAGAAGCCAGATTTATCGTTCTTTCATATCTTTGGTTCACTATGTTATCTAACCAATGACAGTGAAGACTTGGGTAAACTAAATACAAAGGCTGGTATTGGTATTTTTGTTGGATTCGCGCCAGCAAAGAAAGCTTTCAAAATCTATAACAGGAGAACCTAGAAAATTAAAAAAAAGTATTCATGTGACGTTCGATGAGCTGACAATTATGGCTTTTGAACAATTCGGTTCAGGACCTGGGCTTCAAGTAATGACTCCTGCAACATCCAGTTCAGGACTCCTACCAAACATTATTCCTCAACAACCTTGTAATCCACCAAAAAGAGATGATTGGGATACTTTGTTCCAACCCTTGTTCGATGAATACTTCAATCCTCTAACTATTGCTGTCTCTAAAGTTCTAGTAGCAGCTGCACCAAGAGCGATTGAAATAGCCGATTCACCAGTGTCTACGTCCATTTACCAAGATGCACCATCATTAAGTATCCCATCAACACAGGATCAAGAACATTCTCCAATTATTTCTCAAGGTGTTGAAGAATCACCTAAAACACCACTATTTCATGATGATCCTTTTCACAAATTTCTTCAGGAAGACTCAACTTCTCAAGGATCGTCATCTAATGTGAGACCATCCCACACTCCATTTGAACTGATTGGTAGATGGACTAAGGATCATCTAATAGCAATGTAATCGGTGATCCTTCTCGTTCAGTATCCACCAAAAAGCAACTCAAAACTGACGCCATGTGGTGTTACTTTGATGCCTTCCTAACTTCTGTAGAACCAAAGAGCTTCAAACAAGCAATGACCGAACCATCATGGATCGATGCAATGCAAGAAGAAATTCATGAATTTGAAAGACTACAAGTTTGGGAATTGGTGTCGTGTCTAAATAAAGTCATGCGGATCAAACTTAAATGGATTTATAAGGTCAAGACAGACGAATTTGGCAGGGTACTAAATAATAAGGCTAGATTAGTTGCTCAGGGGTTCAGGCAAGAGAAAGGAATCGATTTCAAGGAATCATTTACACCGGTTGCAAGAATAGAGGCCATCTGTATCTTCGTAGCAAATGCAGCCAAAAAGAACATGACAATCTTCCAAATGGATGTCAAAACGGCTTTCTTAAATGGCGAGCTCAAGGAAGATATCTATGTTTCTCAACCAGAAGGATTTGTTGATCAGGATTATCCATCGCATGTGTACAAGCTCAAAAAGGCCGTATACGGTCTCAAAAAAGCACCACGTACATGGTACGACATGCTGTCAAGTTTCCTTATTTCTCAACATTTCTCCAAATGTGCAGTTAATCCGACACTCTTCACATAGAAAGTGGGAAATGACTTATTGTTGGTACAAATTTTTGTTGACCTTATAATATTTGCATCCACTAATACTGCTTTGTGTAATGAGTTTGCTAATCAGATGACCACTAAGTTCAAGATGTCAATGATGGGGCAGATGTCATTCTTTTTAGGATTACAAATTTCTTAAAGTCCCAGAGGCATCTTCCTAAACCAATCAAAATATGCTTCTAAAATTATTAAAAAATATGGTTTGCTATCTAGTGATTCTGTAGACACACCTATGGTTGAAAAGAATAAACTGGATGAAGATCTATAAGGGACACCAGTTGATGCTACACTTTACCGTGGCATGATTGGATCCCTCATGTATCTGACATCCAGTAGACCCGACCTTATTTATGCAGTCTGCTTATGTGCCCGGTATCAGGCAAAGCCTACCGAAAAGCACTTAAATGCGGTTAAACGGATCTTTTGATACCTAAAGGGAACCATTAACATGGGTCTCTGGTACTCGAAGGATACCGGTATGTCTCTAACAGCATATGCAGATGCAGATCACGCGGGGTGTCAGGACACTAGACGCAGTACATCAGGAAGCGCTCAATTCTTAGGTGATAAACTTGTTAGCTGGTCTTCCAAGAAGCAAAAGAGCACTGTGATTTCGAGTACAGAGGCTGAATATATTGCCTTATCTGGGTGTTGTGCTCAAATCCTATAGATGCGGTCACAGCTAACAGATTATGGCTTTCAATTCAATAAGATTCCTTTGTACTGCTGTTGGGAATAAATCTTCACAAGTTAGTACTTCTAGTTCAAGAGGTTAATACTGCTCAGATTATAACTAACAGTATTAACTGGGTTAATATTGCTAGCACAAGATTGATACTGTTAGTGTTAGTTTATACTGTCAGAGAAGATTAATACTGCTAAGGGAAGTCAGAGATTCTAGAGATAAAGATTACTTGGAGATGAAGATTAGAAGATATTTATAAAATAGATTGTATCAGAATATTCTATAAGTTTATGTTTATTTTTAGCGTGTGTTGTAAGCCGACTAGGACTCCTTAATCTGTAAAAAGAGGCTCTAGGGCATTAGTTGAGATAATAAGATTTTTATAGTTGTTAAGTCAATTAAAAGCTTCAAGGTTGTAAACCCTAGTACTAGTCAAGAGTACTCATATTATTCATCAAATAATATTGGAGCGTTTAGTTATATCTTTGTTCATTCACAATTACTATTTTATTCATAATACTTCTAGTTATTAAGGTGTAGATTCCGCATACACTTTAGTACACACACACAAAGTTTCTACAATAAGTTATTTTGGATTTATCCAAGGTAATTTAACCTTAGACAAGCGAATGAATTGATCAAGGTTTGGGATCAACAAGTGGTAACAGAGCTTGTTCTTTGAGAAACTTTGATTTAGAAGTCATGGAATATTAATCTGCACAGAGTAATACTAGTGCTAAGCTTCCCATACTCAAATTAGGTGAGTATGAGATGTGGGTGATAAGAATCAAGCAGTACTTCCAGATACAAGACTATGCTCTATAGGAGGTCATAGAGAATGGTAACTCATAGGTATCTGTACCACAAACAACATAAGAGAATGGTTCCTCAGTTACAAAGATGTCAATACCTGCAACTGCTGAAGAGAATACCAACAAGAAGAATGATGTGAAGGCTAGAAGCTTGCTACTCATGGCTCTTCCTAATGAACATCAACTTACTTTCAGTCAATACAGTGATGCTTAAATAATGTTTGCTGCTATTAAAACATGATTTGGAGGTAATGAAGCCACTAGGAAAACACAGAAGACACTTTTAAAGCAACAATATGAAAATTTTAGTGCATCAAGCACAGAGTCACTTGACTCTATCTTTAACAGGCTCCAAAATATTGTTAGTAGGCTTGCAATTTTAGGTGTGGTCATCACTCAAGAAGACCTAAATTCAAATTTTTTGAGAAGCTTGCCTCCTGAGTGGAATACTCATGTTGTAGTCTGGATGAATAAGGCTGATATTGAAACAATAAGCATTAATGATTTGTATAACAACTTCAAAATTGTTGAACAAGATGTAAAGAAATCTGTTGGTGCAAGTACTTGTGCTCAAAACATGGCCTTTATGACTGCTCCAAGCACTAGCAGTACTAATGATGTTAATACTGCTAAACCTGCTTATGAAGTTAGTACTGTTAGCCCCCATGTTAACATTGCTAGTCCTCAAGTTAGTACTACTAACTTCAGTAATAATGTTGTGTATGCTTTCATGGTTGAGAATCCCAATGGTTCTAATCTCCTACAGCAGGACTTAGAGCAAATTCATGAAGATGATCTGGAAGCAATGGATTTGAAGTGGCAGCTCTCTCTGCTAAGTATGAGGGCAAAGAGGTACTTTCAAAGAACAGGCAAGAAAATTTTCATTAATGCTAATGATACTGCTTGGTATGATAAATCCAAGGTAGAGTATTTCAACTGTCACAAGATGGGACATTTACCAGGGAATGTAAAGCACCAAGGAATAAAGATGGTCAGTTCGGATATCAAGACAACACTTAGAAGCAAGGAAACAATGAAGACACATCTTCAAAGGCAATGTTGGCTATAGATGGTGTTGGTTTTCACTAGAGTGATATGGCAGAAGAACAGGTTCAGACAAATATGGCTCTAATGGCGTTTTCAGACTCTGAGGTAAACAATGATAAATCTTGCACTAAAACTTGTCTGAAAACCTATGAAACTCTTAAGAAATAGTGTGATGATTTAATTGTTAAGCTTAATCAAACTAAATTTAAAGCAACTACTTATAAAAGAGGTTTAACGACTGTAGAAGAACAACTTGTCACATATAGAAAGAATGAGGTTCTTTTTAGTGAAGAAGTTGCAGTTCTTAAAAGAGAAGTAGCTTGCAAAGACTATGAAATCAGTGTGCTTAAAAGTGAGTTTGAAAAGGTTAAGCAAGAAAAAGAGGGTATTGAATTTAAAATTAAGAAATTTGATAATGCCTCAAAGAGCCTAGACAAGTTGTTAGGGAGTCAGATAACTGACAAAAGTAAAAAGGGTTTGGGGTATAATGTTGTTCCACCACCCCATCATTTAATCTATAATGCACCTACAAAACTTGATTTGTCTTATTCTGGTCTTGATGAATTCAAAGAGCTTGAATTTAAAAGTTATGGTCCTAGGGACAGTAATCTAGAGTCTAACATTGATAAAAAAATCAGATAATTCTAAGGAAAATACTGATGACTCTTTGGTAAAAGAACAAGTGTCAGAAAATGAAAATAGCTCTATTGTGTCTCCACTTAATGTTGATAAAGAAACTATTTTTCCTGCTGATAAAAAGATAGAGTTTGTCAAACCTAAAAATAATGAAAAACCAGTTAGAAAGTCAGTTAAGTATGCAGAGATGTATAGATCACAAAGTCCTAGGGGGAATCAAAGAAACTGGAATGGACAGAAGTCCAATCAACTAGGAAGTGATTTTGTGATGTATAACAAAGCTTGTTTTGTTTGTTGAAGTTTTGACCATGTGACCTCATTTCTCTAATCATAAATCGTCCGTTCAAGGGTGTTCCCACAATGGATCCAGACCCCGGACGGGGGATGTCAGCCCCAATAAATCTATCAAATGTATTAGCGCTCACTAATCCAAGAAATTAAGCGGTTCATGAAATTAGGGACTTTATGCGATAGGTACTCGTGCAAAATATAATTCAGGAACGGGTTCAGCATACCAAACAATCTTGTGTTCAATTTTTAAAACAAGCATGTATCTCCCTCGCGGGTTTTCAATAAAACAGTAAAAGTAAAGGCGAGGCTATGAACTCACAAAGTAAAGAAGAAACGAGAGCAATCAAGAAATCAAGACCACAAGAAACTCCAAGAAATTATTCGGGACCTACATAATAAGTCGCAACATAATGTTATAAAGTATTCCAATACTTATACATAGTTATATAATAACTTGTTTATAAAAATACAAAACATGTGCAACATTGAACCGAGATTTAACCAAGGTGTTTCTATCTCTAAATTAGTTGTAGGACCTGTACTTAAACTCAATTAAAAGTCTACTAAATATCGCTTATCCAATCTTAACTTTTAGTAAGTGGTCGTACTTTTTATTCTTCTAAAACTAGACGTAAAAGTCTAATTTCTGGTTTAGGTCAGATTCATGAGAGCATTGCTCTCAAACCATTAAGGCTATGAAAGTGAGGCTTTCACCTCTAGAAATCCCTTGGAGTCTACTTTCCAGAACACTAAGCTAATTATTCCAATTGTTTACCATTTGAGAGAAAAGTTCATTTTACTAACTGAAACTCAAAACAGAAAACTCAATTTCCAGATTTTAGTCAACTTCACGCTATCGTATCTCTTAATCTATAAAAGATACAAAAATGAGGCTTTTACCCCCTGGAAATCCACTTAAGTCTAATTTTCAAAATATTTGGCCAATCAACTATACCATTTACCAATCCACAGGAAATGGATTTTTATTAACCGAAGGTTAAACCAGAAAGTTGGCTGAACTTCTATTCCTTACGGAAAAGTGCATAATTCTTAATCTACAATAGCAATGAATGTGAGGCCAAGTGCTGGAGTCTTTCTTATATGTCTAGTACTGAGTCATGCTTTAAACCCCAAACCTTTAGTTCAAAATCCTAGAGATTAACACGTTTTATATTCAAAGGTCCAGATTTGACCTATGATCGTAAATTGACCATAACTCCTTCATCCGGAGGAGTTGGTTGAGCATCCAACTCACCACATGATCCCCTAAGAGTCTATTTTCCAAATATCAAATAATATCAGTAGGCACAAGCCAAATGTTTTGAGAAAAAGGGTCGACAACCTGCTGTCCCCAAAACAGTCCGTAACATCCTATTCTAAATCAATCAATAACACGTCTAAATCCTCAATTGAGCCATTACAAGGCCAAAATACTTCAATGCAATCTATCCTATAACCATTATACCTCACCTACACTAATTTACCAAGATCAATTATAAAAATTACTTGCATGATCATAAAAGTGAAAAATCATTAACATGCACTCACTAGAAAAATTAAAGCAACAAGTTAGGGTTTCAAAAGAAGATTTACCACACAAAATAGAATGGAGGAATGATCAATCACAACACCTAAATGGTGTTGTGGGCTGCCGAAACACACAAGACCAAACCCAAAAGAAATCCTAACTTTTTCCTTTTCTAATCTTGCTCACAAACACTCCTAGTTCAACCCTTGTAGTTCTTGAAGTCTTCAATCAATTAAAGCCCTAAAAATCTTCAAGATCTTCAAAATTAATATTTTTGTAAATCAATGCATGGTTGATTTTAGTGATAGGAATGGATTAAGGATGATTTGGTGAATAAAGGAGGTGATTTGAGTGGGTTTTGATGATGATGATGTTCGTTTTGGTGGGCTGCCGTCGAAGAGAGGAGAGGGGGAGAGACAAACCAATGGTTTTTTTCTTATTATTTAGGTAGTGTATGTTTTAAATAGGAAAAGAGTGTTATATATATATAGTGAGTATTAAAAAATATATAAAAAAGGGGAGTGTTTGTTTGTTCGGCTGAGAATTAGAGGAGAAAGGGAGTGGGCTTTGGCCCATTCCCACTTAACTAGTATTACTCTTAAGTCTTGGGCCCTAAAACCTTTCCTAGTCCGACACTTTTCCTAAAACGCGAAATTTAACTCGGTTGCACATGTAAACTTTTAAAAGTAAAATTTTATATAAAATAAAATATAATTGGCATTCGAGGCCAAAATACGAAGTCGTTGATTTCTCGTTGCTCAAAAACGGTTAAATTTTAACGCATAGCACTTTTATTCAAATCCGACGATTTTCTCCAAAATCGACAAAAGAACAAAATAGAAAATTTTCTATAATTTAGAAAATAAATATATAAGTCGAAATAAATAATGACCTTAAGTTCGGGTTCTTACAGTTTTCCCTCCTTTAGGAAGCGACGTCCCGGCGCTTGTCCTGCCTTGTCACGCGTCTTCTCGCAAAGAGATGAGGATACTTGCTCCTAAAGAAGTCCTCACGCTCCCATGTGAACTCCGGCCCTCGCCGCGAGTTCCAACGAACTTTAACAATCGGAATCCGGCTCTGCTTGAGCCGTTTCACCTCTCTATCCATAATCTCCACCGGTTCCTCGACAAAATGCAGTTTGTTGTCGAGCTGAACTTCATCCAACGGAATGACCACATCATCATTCACAAAGCACCTCTTGAGATTAGAGACATGGAAAGTGTTATGAATTCCACGAAGCTTATCGGGCAATTCCAACTTATATGCCACAAGCCTAATTCTTTCGATAATCTTGAATGGCCTAACAAATCGTGGACTTAACTTCCCACGTTTACCAAAACGTATGACACCCTTCCATGGTGACACTTTTAACATGACCTTGTCACCTACCTCAAATTCCGTCAATCTTCTTTTAAGATCAGCGTAGCTCTTTTGTCGACTCCTAGCGGTTAACAAACGGTTCTTAATTTGAACTATCTTTTCCGTGGTTTCTCGAACCAATTCCGGGCCAGTGAGTTGGCTTTCCCCAACCTCACTCCAACAAACTGGCGACCTACACTTTCGCCCATACAAAGCTTCGAACGGAGCGGCCTTAATGCTAGCATGATAACTATTATTGTAAGAGAACTCAACTAAAGGCAAGTGTCTATCCCAACTGCTTCCAAAATCAATCATACATGCCTGAAGCATGTCTTCCAATGTTTGGATAGTCTTCTCGCTTTGCCCATCCGTTTCCGGGTGGTAAGCGATACTTATGTCCAATTGAGTTCCCAAGGCCTTTTGGAGAGATACCCAAAACCTCGATGTGAACAAACTGTCCTTACTTTCTTCTTAGGGTTACAAGTAAAGCAAAAGGAAGATGGAATATTTATCAGCCAGGATAAATATGTAGCTGATATTTTGAAGAAATTCAACTACACAGATGTGAAGTCTGCTTCTACTCCAGTTGATTTGGAAAAGCCTTTAGTCAAAGATGGAGATGCTGATGATGTTGATGTTACATCTTATAGATTCTATGATTGGTCTTGATGTATCTCCTGCAATCTAGGCCAAATATTATGTTTGCAGTATGTGCATGTGCCAGATTCTAAGTTACACCAAAGACATCACATCTCTTAGCAATAAAGAGATTTTTTAGATATCTGAAAGGCAAACCAACATTAGGCCTTTGGTATTCTAGAGATTATTTATTTGAACTAGTTGTGTATACTGATAGTGACTATGCTGGAGCAACTCAAGATAGGAAGTCTACAACTGGAGGTTATTAGTTTTTGGGAAACAGGTTGATATCATGGTAATACAAGAAGCAAACTGTGGTTGCCACCTCTACAACTGAAGCTGAATATGTGGCTGCTGTTAGTTGTTGTGGACAAGTACTCTGGATTCAAAATCAATTGCTGGATTATGGGTATAATTTCATGAATACTATGATTCATATTGACAATAATAGTACTATTTTCATTATAGAAAATCCCGTTCAACATTCTAAAACAAAACATATAGAGATTAGGCATCATTTTATAAGAGATTGCAATGCTAAAAAGCTAATTCAAATGGTTAAGATTAATACTGATCATAATGTTGCAGATATTCTTACAAAAGGTTTTGATGCTGGAAGGTTTCAGTACTTGGTCTCAAGTATTGGAATGCTTAATCCTAAATGTCTAAATCTCTTCATGTCTTTGTAAAAGTTTTGTAAAAGATTAGTACTGTTAGTGTGTCAGTTAATACTGCTAGTGCAAAATTAAGACTGTTAGTCATAACTTAATACTGTCAAGAAGAAAATTAGCTTGGAATGTGTTTTCTTGGTTTTAGACTAACATTTGCAGGATAAGCAAAGCAGTATGGATGGAATGGAGAGATTAAAAAGAATAATCTCACAACCGAATTGTATGTAAGAGAGTTTTGTGTCATCTAGGTTTGGTTTTTCTTAGAATACGCATGCACTGGTCTTAGGACCATCCCCATTGGTGAAAGGGTTTTTCATGTTATGATTACCTTTCTTGTATTGGTACGAACTTGAAATTCCTAAGGCACATCATATCTCTAAGGATATCTCTCTCTCTCTCTTTATACTATGTGGGAGACTTGTGGTTAAATTTTAGGATGATATGGGTTAATACTGATATTGAAGTTTGATTAATGGTTTTAACTTTCATTCATGGGTTATACATAGATATGGATCCTCATGAATTCTCACATGTCTATCTAGTTGTTTCTAGTGTGCTTGTGATGAATAAAGGCATGTTGGTGTATGATTATTGAATATAATTTAATACTCTTAGACAGATTTCATTACGGCTGTCAATATTAGTACTACTAGGCCAAAAGGTTCATACTGCTAGTACTAATATTAATGTTGCTATGTTACCGTTAGTACTGTTAGAAGGGAATTTGGTTTTCCTTATAACCGTTGAGATATTTAAGGCACTTACTTCGTTTATAGGTTTGTTAATTAGATAATCTTTGATTTTACTTCCTTTTATACGATTTCTTTGTGACAAAGAAACAATATTGTTCAAGTCGGTCCAATCAACAGCCTACCAATTCTCAATATTAATACAATTCCCTTTGCAAATAACGCACTTAAACGATCATAACCCAATACTAACACTCACCTCATATATCCAATTTGCTTTTTAATCACTTACTATGGCCAATTTGTAATTCTGCGATAAACATAACATGGTCGCTTTTCTAAAGAAACCTAAGAACAGTGAAGGATGAGATAGTGGATTTCCTGAATCGAAGCACCTTAAGGTATGCCCTCATTACAAATCCTACTATCTATACTTCTCAAATCAAACAGTTTTGGTAGACCGCAACTGTCAAAACACTTGATTCAGGGGAAGTAGAAATAAAAGCTACAGTTGATGGGCATGATAAGACTATTACTGAAGCATCTGTTAGAAGTTCACTTCAATTAGCAGATGCAGATGGTATTAGTAATATGTTTACTACTGAAATTTTTGAACAACATGCATTGATGGGGTATGTTACTGATTCTGATCATCTTACTTTTTACAAAAATAAGTTTTCCCTTCAATGGAAGTTCTTAATCCATACCATCTTGCATTGTATAAGTTTTAAATC
>BQNB010083667.1:0-26990 GCA_026074375.1 Tanacetum coccineum | reverse complement strand
AGCCAAGGTTTTAACACAAAATGCAAACAAGCAACTATTTAGCAAATATAAGCAAAAAGAACACAAAATTAAGCACAAAAATAAACAATATGGAAATAAGCAGAATAAAGAGCAACTAAGACAGTTTTAAGCAAAAATTCAAACAAATAGCATGTAAGCTACAAAGACAGACAAATAAGCATAAACAAACAGTAATAAGCAAGATTAAGCAAAAATAAGCATAAAATAAGCACTGCTACAGTAATTTAAGCAAAAATGGAAAAGGAGAAAACTTACAATGGTCCTTAGCTTATGGCTATGAAATAAGCTTTCAAAAGCTTATCAACAAACCCTATAAGCTCCCATGAGGCACTAAACTCAAGGCCATCCCTTATAAACCTTGCTCCAATGCTTTCTTTTCTTTTTTGATTTTTTGAGTTTTTTGACAGAAAATGAAAACAAGCTTTAATATAGGCTTTTAAGGACTTAATAGCTTATAAAAGAGCTTATATAACAGTATTTAAAGACAATGAAAGTAAATAGCAAGTATTTAAAGAAAGCTTAAAAATGACAATAAGTAAAATGCAAGTATTTAAATGACTGAAATTTAAATGACAATTAAATTAAAATGCAATATATTAAAATGGTATAAACTTTGGTTTACAAGCTTTTGACTCTTAACACAAAAATTCGACAAAGAAACTATGAACTACAATAGTCCTATATATACTAAGACTAAGTCTTGACCTCTTCTTGTTGTGCTTCTTAAGTGAGAGGCTTCAAAACTTGTGTTTGTTGTGAGAGAGAAGTCAACAGCCATCCTAGCCCTTAATTATGCTTGGTGCCCAAGCCGTATGATCTCACCCCTTCATTTTCTTGTCTTTCTCTTGAGCCAATGGGATAAAATGGGATTGCCAAGGTGGCTATTGCCCCATGTGAAGTAGGGTAGTGGGTTTTTGTTTGTAGTTGCAGGTTTTTTTGAGGAAAACGACAATGAATAGTGCCAAATTTGGTTTGGTGGGAAATGGAGTTGTTACTTTGTTTTGTTTTTAGGTGCAGGGGAAAAGTTTTAGGCATTGGCAAAAATGGCCCTTGATTTTGATATGAGAGTTTACATGTGTGGTCCTTGTGGTGATATGAACTTTTGAGACTTGGCAGGAATAGTCCTCAAGGTTGTATGTTTGTATTACACCCACAGTCCAAAATGACTAACGGGGTTAATCGTTAAAGGGTAAGATGGGTTAACAGGGGTTAAATAGTTTGGGCTTATGAATTGGCAGTTTGGGCCTTGGTGTTTTAAAAATGGGTTTGGGCTTTTTAAGCTTTAAAAGCTTATAAGTCTTGTAAATAATAGCTTAATGGGCTGCCCTGGCCCATTAGATGGGTACGGGTGACCCATTGAGGTATTTCTTCGTTTTTGGCATCGACTTTGACTGTTGACTTTTTTCGGGGTTGACTTTGACTTTGACTTTTTGGTCTTTGGCTTCGATTTGACTTTGTCTTTTCACGCTTTTCTATTCCGTGCTCGGTTTCGGTCGTTTTGGCTTGATTTTTCCTTTTTTTCTCGGATATCCGTTTCCTGCACAATATAAGAGAAAACATATAAATACAATGTATTTTTGGTACGTTTTTAGTCATTTAAGTCCGGTTTAAATGGAAAACGGTATGTGTAATTAAGCACATACCACCATGCTTCTCATGCACACCTTGCCACCTTACAATCTTATCTTAGCATTCAAATTTGAATTTGATTCTTAGGCTTCAAACTATCACATCACATCCTACTCATTTTAAATCATATCCAACTCACCCTTATCCTTATTCCTAAACATTTAAATTCAAATTTTGAATTTGAAACCTTAGGCTCCAAACCATCACATCAAACCAACTCACACCCCTCTCACATTTAACCCACATGTTGATATTTGAATTTGAAATTTAAATTAATCCCCTAATATCCACACTTCCTCTCAAAGCAAAAGAATATTCTTTTGGTGTATTCTTTATTCTTTTGGCATATTTTTTCTATCATAACTATGTCAACTCACCCGCTTAACTATAGTTAGTTTCTAACTAAACCAAATACATGTGAAGAGTACTCAAATATACCCTTTGTCCAATGGTTAGTTTCTATCTCCTTGAAGTTGGACAAACATCCCAAAATCTTCTTTTAGTTAATTCACAAACGTTTTTATCAAATGGATATTTGAGTTGGTTGACCTTGAGTGTAAGAATAATGAAAAGGTCAAAGCGTTAAGTACAATTAGGGGTTTAGCAAGAATGGGTATTTCAAACGCCAAAAACCCCAAAAATGGATTCGGGCTTCTTGCGCGCTGGCCACGCTCTGACACATGACCAACGCGCCACTCTCGGCATACATTTTCCCACTTTTGGGTTTTTGGCCTATGAATACCCATTTTGGCTCTTGTATTCCCCATCTCTTGCCATTCTTTCTTTTCTCCCTTTTCTCTTCTCCTATCCTCTAAGTCTAACACCTCTTGTGTTCTTAATCTTTTCATCTATCATTCTATTAAAAAACACATCTCCACAAGAGAGACACACAAGTACATAATCCACACTTATCTGTTATTAGTCGAGGGTCTTCTTTATCATACCATTTCTATTAGAATCGAGTCTCTAGGTCAGGTTAGGGCTTGATTAAAATAATCAAATTTCATTCAATTTGGTTGTAAGGAAAGTCTTGTATCTTAGTGATCAAGCCTAGACCATTGGGTGATCTAGTTGGGGTTTTGGTAAGCTTCCAAGGGGAAGTTCTTAGTGGTCCTAGTTTATCTTAGTGATCCTAGAAGAAAGTCGAATCATGGGTTCTTAGGGGTGGATTCTGAGGACGGAATACCGCAAAGAGTAGCTCTTTTTAGTGAGCGTCGATCTTAGTACATATCGGTGGAGCAGAGTTATAATACGGTTTATAGTCCACCGTAAGGATTATACTAGAGTAATAGTATATGTGTCGTGGATTCGCAACTGGACGTATGGATGGTATAAACCCCCATCCTGAACCAGTATATATTGGTCTCACTCTCTCTCTCTCTCTCTCTATCTCTCCATCTTCGCTCTTCAACACCCCCAACTCACTCAGCAACATTCTTCATTCATCTCCATTCTCAATCATCGCTCTCGGTCTCTCTGTTCACGATCATTTCTCTCTCTAACCAAACCCGTCCCCAGCTCTCCACTACTCAATCTCCATGCTCGTGCTCTCCCTCTCTCGTACTCCAGTGTCTTAGCAAATCCTCGCTCCTCCTCCCCTCTCTCTCTTCATCAAATCTCCCCTCCACCCATAAACCGTTCATCCCTCATCTTCCTAAACCATATTCTCCTCTCGGATATATTCTTCTTTGTCTCGTCTCCCTCAGCGTGAAGAGTTACATAACTCTCGGGAAACGTTCCCTTTTCTCGTCAACAACCTCTCTCGCCGAGTCTCTACAACTCAGAGACACTATCCGATCTCAACTCCGTCAAAACCGTAGACTAGGTACCAACAAGTTCTTCAATCCAAACGGCCCACTTCCCCATCATCCAACTCATCGAAAGTAGTCCATCCCCATCCCCATCGAACCGGAGCATGTCATCTGCACGCTCTCTCTTCATCCCAACCACACCTGATTTCTCTCTAAGTCTGTCCTCTCTTTATCTCTCTCTGTCCCTCTCGTCACGTCTCCTCTCTCCTTCTCTCTCTCCTCATCCCTCTTCGCTTCTCTTTGTCCCTCTCTCTACTCTCCGCCCCAACTCACACTCTCCAATCACCCACCTCTTCTCTCCTCATCCCCTCCGTGCGTTCTCAACCCTCCAATCTACTCTCCACCCTCTCTGCTTCCTCCAATCCGACTCGCTCGCCGCTCTCTGCTCCTTCACTTCTCCGCCAGACTCTCATACTCTTACCGCCCTCTCTCTCCGTCTCTCTCTCCTCTCATTTCTCTCTCTCTCTTTCCCTCTCTCACTCTCTCTGTCTTCTATCTAGCTCCACCATCTCGGTTCCCCTCACACTCTCCTATCTCCTCTCTCTCTCCTCCTCATGATCTCTCGATGTTCTCATCTTCCTCCCTCGTCACACTCGCTTCTCACTTCTCATGTCTCTCAGCCTCACAATCTCCTCCTCCCTCCTCAGCTCGTCAGAGCTCGCCCGAGGCTCCTCTACTCTCTCAGGAACTCGTTTCTCTCTCGTCTACTTCCCCGCGATCTCTCAAAACTCAATCCCCTCTCACTCTCTACTCGTCCACTTCTTCTTCCACCCTCTCACCCCCTCATGCATATCCACCTTCGGCTCTGCATCCTCCCGAACCTCGTCCTTCTTCACTCCTATCTCTCTCTCCATCTACTTATTGTCTTCATCATCAAGTAGATCATTACACCACTCGGTTCTTTGAGGCTTAAAGTTTTATAAACTTCGAAGAAGTCAAAAAGACCGTATTCACCCCTACGGTTCTACAAAAATACAACATATATATGAACAGGATTATTAATATCAAAATGAAAACGCGAATTATTGTGTATATAAATAAATAGACGTTTTTCCTCTTTATGAGTTTAAGTAAAAATATCCGAAAGAAAAAACTATTTGTACTATATGCATTAAATAAGGACTTCTTGTTATTCCATTTTATAAGTTTATCACACGCGTACAAGAGTTTTAATATTAAATACGACTAAATTATTATTAACACACAACAATGTAATTGGCAAACATAAGAATTAACATTCTTTGTTTAATATGATAGCAAACATTTATTAAAACTGTTACAATTGTTTAGATTAATAGAAACCCGCATTCACAATTACTGAAATAATTGTAAACAAGACATTCAACGTGCAAATACGAAAAAATAACAACACTTGCAAAATTAACACTTAATTAAAATTTAATATATAAACCCCGTGCGTGCACGGATATTAAAGGTAGTTTACATATGAATTGATATGTCATCTATTTATAAGTAGCGATCTTTTGTATTTAGATTTTTACATATACTAGCACAAAAACGAAGATATTAAAAAATACAAATATATCGTCATGTTGTTTTAATCGCCATAAAATTGATTTGTCTATACCATTCAATTACCAAGAGTATAAAATGGTACAAATTGTAAACTATACTAAGGAGCATTTGAAACGGTGCCGTTTCGCACTGGCCCGTAAAAGGCAGCCCAACATGATACAAATACCGTCTCAGAAGACGAGTTAACAGCCCAAAAAGAATAGTTGAAAAGAAAATTTATAAAAAACCCTCTCACGTTTTAATTATTTACGACTTTATTATATAACAAACTTTATTTATCAAATATCTAATAAATGTGTAGCGATTTTTTAATAAAAAATATACCGACATAAAGGCCGCTGGATTACGAACAAAACGAGCCCAATATTGATATACTTCAGACGTGCGTACGATTTTGTAAAAAAAAATTCTTTTTTTTCAAACACACCCTTAACCTATGTAATAAAATACCCTAAACTTTATATAAAAAATTGATAAAAATAAATTATGTTCGCAATTTTATTGTTACGATGACGCCTTAACGTTTGTCGGGAATCTCAATACGAATTAAGTACATGCTTATTTACCAATGTCCTGGAAAAATGCTTACTACGTATATGTTACATTTGTCATACTGCTTATACACACAGTTGCTATGGCAACACCAAAACACGAATGGTTACGCCTTTGGCCGAAGTGCATCAGATATTTTTTGCACTTCAGTTCCGAAAAAAGTATAGACATCCGCAATGGTTGCAAACTAAATAGTTTACCCTGCCAAAACACATATGTTTACGCCTTTAGTTGAAGATTTTCAAATCCATGCCAGCTTCACAATAACGATCGTCTAATGAACCAAACCTGAAATTACAAATCGAAAAAAACAGACATCCGCCATGGCTACAAACCTAACAGGCTGCCCCGCCAAGACGCGGACATCCACAACTTTAATCGAATGTGTTCGGAAACCTCACCATCATCATCAAGAACCTGAAAAACCACACATTATCATAGACGAATCAGCTTATAACAACCAAAAACCATTAAAAACAATCAATTAAGCAATCTCATAAGTATGCAAAATAAGATAATCCAAACAACCCTTAAATATCAGTTGTCTAACACCCTTAAATATCAAAACCCATAAACATTTATAAATAAGGATTTAAACTTTAACAGATGGGTCTAAATCAAAACCTAATAAATACTAAAAAGCAATAACACAATAAGAAAATAAACAATTCCAATTAGCAACATATAGATAATAATTACTCTGTCTGTCCCATATTAAATGTTCACTTTGACATTTTAAAGTCTTTCTTTTCTAACTTTGACTTAAAATATTTTTGTTTGTGCTATTTAATACTTGATGCAAAATATATGAATGTATTGAGTTTTAAATGTATTTTTCATTGGTATAACTTTCCTCAAGTATTACATAACACAAACAAATATATTTAAAGTCAAAGTTGAAAAAGAAATACTTTAAAAGTCAAAAGTGGACATTTAATATAGGACAGATGGAGTATATATTAAAAATGATACCTTTAGGCCATAAAAAAGGTTTTCATTCTTTCATAAACGACCGTCCGCTTTTTATCTATAAGCAGAAGCATAAGCAACCCTAAAAACCCTAAGCCACCATCACACCACCGCCGCGATAGTTATTGATTGAAGATTTACGGTGAATTAGAAAAATTGGAGAAGATGATCGATGGTGGGACCTGGGAACGGTGGTGGAATGATCCAGAGAAAAGAGAAAGTGGGGATAACGAAAGTGGGAAGACACGTATTTGTGTTTTAGCAAAACACGTATATCACACACATAGTTAATTAAAAAAAATTGTGGGTCAGCCGGCGGGTTCCAGCGGATTCCGACAGTGTTTCCGGCGGGTCGACCCAGTCTTAAAGGCAAGCATTTATTAGGCCTTGCTGCCTTTTAATTAAACGAGATTTGTAAACCCGCGTTTCGCGGCGAGGTGTTTTTTGACAGGAGATCCGCTCACTTTGTTACCTCTAAGATAATGTGATGTGAAATTACGAATATCAAACATTCAATGCATGCTTCATAAGGAAAGTAATATATAACACATCATTGCAATTAATAGTCTGTACTATGCAAGCAAGACCCATATACACATTCTACACCATATTAGTAAAACTTGTTAAAAGCAATATTTAATATGTTTGTGCAAGCACAGTAACCATTTGACATTCTAATACAGCCATAGATCGGGCGATGAAGTTAGAAATAGCTCCACACGCTACCTGATATTGCTTCTCTCCATCCTCAAACGTTACATTTCTTTGCCGCCAAGATTGCCCAAAACCCCCCCAAATCTGCAGTTTTTCAGCTGGCCCAAACTCGCCTGTAAACTTCCGAAACATCTCTAAGATAAGTTGTTTTATAACCCCAAACCACCTCTAAAATTAGTTGTCACTAGTTTCAGATAGAGTATAATGACCTAGAAAATGAATATGTACAAACCCAGTAACCTGACACACAACTTAAGAAGTCATGAGGCCTTATCATTCGCTAAAGTGAACATATCTTCTTGACCGTCATTGTGCTATTGCTGAATTAAAAGATCCTCAGTTGCCAAATTGTTAATAAGGAAGATGTTGAGGATAGCCACCATCATGATTGATATTCAAAATTTTGTAACAACTTTCCAACCTCAAACATACAGTTTTTAGTCTAAAATCGATACGGGTACAATGTGTTTCTCATTATCTGCATCGTTTTTATTTACTGGTTCATTTTTAGGTACAACTTGTGGCAGGACGTGTGGTTCATGTGCATGAACAATTTGTGGTAATACATTAGCAGTGGATGAATCAGCATAGTGCGTTTTAAAAGACATCCAAACACTCGTTAAAAACGACCCAATTCCCTTTTACTGCTGCTGTTTCACAGCAGCCCCGAACACCTATTAAAAACACCCCAAACTCCATAATACCACACTAAAAGACCCCATAAAAACTATAATTTGTAGCAACCCCAAAAAACCCCTGCAATACTCACTTTGTAAAAAAAGAAAAATATAAATAAATATAGTGTTTTGCTGAAAAAAGCTATTGTTTGAGAAATGAAACCATGCAACAGTAATGTTGTATCCGGTTAGTTAGAGGTAGGTTTATTTAGGGGTGGAAAATTATTATTGTAAATCAGTTGTTGAAAGTTTTGCTTTCTAAAAATACCTATTTCTACAATTATGGGTTCACATATTAAAGAGCCATGAAGATAAAGTAAATAAATAAGGTAAACATGTTCCTGCTTGTCACATACTTCTACTGCAGACTTGTTTATAAGTTTGGAAACTTGTGTATTTTGACACATATATAGGAATTAAGAAAGCTACGTATGTTTACTTTTCTCTATGAATGTAGTCTAAATAATTAGATCATTCCTGAGCCTAATCATAAATCCATACATTTTCTACTTATATTTCTCCATAGATCTTAATGATTTACATTGCCCCCTTAACATGAAAAAGCAAATATGTAGATATTACCTGTTAAACTGTCTTATTTTTCATTTAGAACCGAAGACGCATGCCGTGTGCGCGATGTTTGATTATCTCTCGGCCGACTTTACTGAATTGGTTTTCTTTTTCATTTAGAACCGGGAGCTGTTTCACCTACTTGCGGTAGCTGTATTCCATAAAAATAAGTGTAATAAGTAATCTCGAAAGAAACTTAAAAAGAGTCGTAATGCATCAAATAAGAAACATGCCCTACCTTTAGGTTTAACGTTGTTCACGCGTGCATTCTCAGCCACAAAGTGCAATTCCGGTGCCTGACTCGAACATCTTGTCCTCAGCTTTTTCCTTCTTCCCGGTGAGCAAAACCAAACGACCAATCAAATCTGTCTACATAAGAGGTATACTACGTAAATCACTGAATCAAGCACTCAGCAGATTAAAGCTAGAGATAAGCAGATATGTTTACCTCTATCTTAATAAAAAAAAGTGGTGCAACAATTCCTTAACTTTTGTCGCGACAAATCACTTTTGCAGCGCTGAAAATACAATTTGATCACAAAAAGTGAGCTTACAGGATCTGTTGCGAAACGGGTAAATTTTGTTTAAATTTATGTAAAACTGACTTCTATAGTACGTGTTGCTAAAATAGAAAGAGCATATCAGAAAAAGAGGGTTTGAGCTTACCCGATTACAAAGAAAAATCTGTAAGTATCGGCTGAGCACAACTTTCACCACTGTGTCGTTACTGCACTGACATCCATCGCTGACAATGTCTCTTGAAGATTGGCATTCGCTCCTGTTGTAGATAGTGGAACAAATTTTGTTTGATGTGGTGCACAGACCCAAACACCCAGTAAACGGTTTGCATTTGCAAAAGGCCGTCGATCCCATAGATATTGGTCTTAACCGCTCTGCCTTTTAGAAGAAAGTTGCAGCAGCCATAGCCAAACATCATACCTGCTTTACCGTGATAATATTTATCCGCTTCAACATCTTTTGGTCGAGGGAAAACAGTATCTGCCAGCAACCCATTAACATAAAAAATAATAAGCTTTTCCCCCAATGTTGTCGTTGCACCAACCTTTTGTTTCTTTGTTTGCTGCTTTGAAGTCGCATTACTTGCGCCAATCTCACTATTAACAACTTCTGGGCCTTTCTTACCAGCCACTTTATGATTTGTAATATCACTTAGTTTCGTCTTATTGGTAAATTTTGTGTCAAGAACATTAGTTGTCCTTAAGTCGTCTATTGCATTTACCTTATCCTGTATGTTCTCACATGTACTCAAAATGTCACCCGAAAGTGGACTCTTTTTCTTATTTTTCCCCCTCTTTCTCTTTTTTGATGCTGTAGTATCTGCTGCGTTTGTACCTGACCCCGTTTCACCACTGTCAACTTTTAAGTTTTGTAAGTTTTGAGGAGTCAGGATTTCTCCTATGGTTAGACTACTGTTTACTGCACCATTTACTTTAAGATTCGGGGTTGCACTCGATCCCATTTTTCCATTGACGGCTTCTGTGTGCTCTTCTTGTGACACCATCTTCACATCAGGAAATGCAGTCTTACCCGAGACCATCTCACCACTTATTGATTCAGTAATATCTATTGCACTCAAGCCTTTTATTGCATTTCCCTTGCCCTGTACGTTCTCACAAGTACTCAAAATGTTGCCTGCAACTGTCTTCAATTTTGTTTTTTTCTTATTTCTCTTTTTCTTTTTTCGTGTTGTATTGATAGTTCTAGTTTTACCGAGAACCGTTTCGCCACTAACTTCTCCATGAACTTGAGTACTCAAAACGTTACCCGCAACTTCCATCTTTTTCTTTTCTGGTGTTGTCTTATCGGTTACAGATTTGTCCGGAACCGTTTCACCACTCACTATTTCATCAACTTTAGCACTCAGAATGTTACCCGCCACTTTCTTCTTTTTCTTATTTCTCTATTTTTTTTTTCTTTTTTGGTGTTGTATCATCGGTAACAGTTTTACCCAGAACCATTTCAACACTCACTACTTCATTAACTTTAGCACTCAAAACGTTAACCATGGCTGTCTTCTTTGCCCTTTGATTTCTCTTCCTCTTTTTTGAGGTTGTAATCTGTTATAGTATTACCCAAACCCGTTTCACCACTCACTGCTTCATGAACTTTAGTACTCAAAGTGTCACCTGAGGCTATTAGATCAGTTGCATTTGTACTGGAATTGAACTATTTTCATCAACTGTAGTGAGTTTAGCAGAAACTTCATCTTTGTCAGTTTCCATCACTAAACACTCCTGATCCGGAGCCGATATTATTACTTGTTCCATTCTAGCGAAACTTGTAATACGTATCCAACAAAACATCAAAACATAAACACAGTTCCAAACCTATAGAGGGTGTTTGGAGTTGCTTATTTTTAAGCAGTTTAGAGTATATGATTTTAAAAATCGAAAAGAGTATATCCGTTTATTTAAATTTTCAATAGGGCAATGTAAAGAAACTGCCCTAAAATTTTCGATGGTACTCCCTGATAAATATTTACGGTAAGTTTCCATATTAGATTAACAAAATCGTAAATAATCTAAAATTCTTTTCACGAAAAAAGTACAATCTAACTATGTAAGCGTAGTGTTGTTACCTTAACAAATATAGTGTTGTTACCTTAACAAATATTTGAGCCCATTGTTGTGACAGGACTCGCCCTATTTTACTGTTTATTGACCGACTATGTGAATGGGGCCAAGCCGAGATCTGTGACACTCCACATACATCTCATATTTATCTAATCGATCTCCACATACATCCGTTAGCGACTTGACTGAGCAATGCAACATTCTTTAAAAAAACATGATCACTGTTATTTGTAGCATGCAATTTCAGATTATAAAGCACCAAAAAGAAACATACATAACATGGCTAATTTGTGATATACAAAAATCTGAAACACTCCCACGATTTACTACCAATACATAACCCACACTAAACCCACATGAAGAGATGGTTGGCAATACCTATAATCGAATCATTAGCACTGCGATTATAAGCCTAACAACCAATAAGGTTTTTTAGACACTCAAATCAGATTATTGTGTTTACAGAATGCAATACACAAATTTAACAACTTATTAGCATGGTGTAGTGTTAAAAACCATATCATTATTCTACATGTTTCATCTGTTTGAAGTTACACTAACCTCCTTCGGCAGGCAAGTTGTTCATTTATACCTGTCAATCGTTAAAAAGAATAAACATTAGTTACATATAAATCAGATAGCTAATCAAATTGAGGACTTACTAAACTAATACCAACTCTTTGTCACTAACTGTTCAAATGGATAAAACCCCAAAAAATCTTTTAAAAAAGAAATGTGTTAAACACGTTGGACATGTTAAAAGTGACCATGAATTGTTTCCAAATCCCGACTCATTGGATGTTTTGACATGTTGTACAAACCGCCAAACATGTACATCTGCCGCATATAAATAACTACAGCGATTGGCTCGTCAGTTAATGATTAAGGTTGTTCATTGGTGGGAATTAGAGTATCAAGACTTTTCACTCATATGAGGATTGGCTTCTTTGGTTCAAAAATCTCAGAGTTTCCAAGCGGCTCAAGGATGTGTTTGAAGGCGTTTGTTACATTTCTTGGTGGGTTATTTGGAAGTTTCGCAATCAAGTTTTATTTGGGATCAACTTCCCTCGTTTAGATCTCCTTTTTGACGATATTGTTCGCTTGTCTTTTCATTGGTGCTCTAGTCGTTGTAGCTCAAATTTTGATTGGAACACTTGGATGAAAAATTCTAGTTCTATTATTTTGTAATCTTTTCCTAGCTCCTTGCTAGTTTTTATATAAAATGCCGTTCAAAAAAAAAATAACTACAGCGATAATTGACAGTTTAAACATGCCAGCCTTGCCTTTCCTACCATAACATTTTCGAACACAATGTTTCATTGTGGTAGAATGTCATCTATTTGCCTACATATCACAATCCAATACATGAATCATTTTTCCCGTCATGTCATGGAATAAGTAGAGGGCTCTTCCGAATCATATACCTCTCCAGATGCTAGTGTCGAGAACCTAACAATTTCCGAACACTAACAACATGTACCTGCGCTCATATGTATTTAGCTGTAACAGTTTGCACATCAGGCTACTTGTCTCGTAGACGATTTGTATGTGCGTTGCTGGCATCTGATAAAATACGGTATTTGAAGGGTATATCCACCTGCAAAATAGTCACCAAATAAGTTAAATGGAGTTTGTTACTTTAATACTTCAAAAAATACATACTTAAAAAAACCTAACCTTGAAGGTAAGACTGCGAAATCGTTAAAGAATGTCAGCCAACCTATGTAAAGCCGATGTTAGGTGCAAATGGCAAGTTCTTGCTTCACGCGCTTAGTCGCCTGAAACACAGTTAATAGATTCAATCAACAGGCTTTCAAAAGATACCAACTGAAAACAAACATAATTAACAACCTCACTTGCTACTAATACATCAAGCATATCAATAGAAATATATGCATACTTAATAGTCCCTTCATCAGAATAGTTTTAATATCTAATCTTATAATGTCAAACAACATGGGCTAATAAGCATGCGTATATTTCGGAGTTGGTTCCAAACCATTAAAGATCGCGGTAAAGTTTTTATCACATAACTTGAAGAACAGAACTTTGGGTAATCATTATAAGTCAAGAAGAATAATAGTGTAACCAAGATTCGAACGAAACTGTGAAAATTTTAACTGTACAGTTTTGACCATTTAAGCAGTTTTCAGTTTCGACACTACTGGATTCTTTAATAAATCTGAAACAGTTATGAACATTACCTACAACGGTTTCTGGATTGTGCCTCCTTTTTTGCATATCCAACTCCTGAAACCATCTCAGCTTAATTGGATTGCTCCTCAGTTTCCTTGTCAACAGCCAATGGAACAGAGTCAGCCTACAACGGAATCGGGACAACATCAATAGCCAAAAAACCTGTTATACTCCCAACCATGTCAACTGTCAACCACATTCTAAACTAGTGTACACTATTTCCGAAGCCATAGGTAAGCACTTAAATAAGCAAAATCCCAAACACCGTACAAAATTTCCCTCAAAACTGCTTATGTACTGGTAGCAAAAAAGCAATCAAATAAGCACTCATACCTGCAAAAATAACACACCTTCCCAATTGCACGACTTCCAGATTAAGCCATCTTCAAATTGTCTGCATGCTGCCAAAACAAAAGTAAACTGTAACAAAAAATCTAAACCCTCAATCCATTGAGGAACCGTTATTAAATTGCAAAAGAGGAAAGAAAATACTTGAACTTAGTCACCAAACGCTTGTGAATACCTTGACCACTTATAGTGTGCGCGAGAAGTAAAAGGAACGCGAAAAGTATTATAAAACCTGCAAGTTTAAAATAAATTAATTTGTGTCAGGTCATAAACAATACTACAATACAATACAACTATAAAGCAAACTAAAGTTTCTGAAACTTTGTTTACTTTGGGCATAACACAATATACAAATAATTACAACTTGGTGATTTATCCTTAATGTATTTTAAAATGTAATTATAAACCAACCATTTAGAACCATGTGTATTTTTTATTGAAATGAATTTAACAGTATTGAGGATTTTAGAACAAAATGTTGTCTTTTTATACAAAATAACCAAATCCAAAGATTATTTCCTAATCTTCAATAAGCTCAAAAACATAAGATGGCTTATACCGTGTAGAACTTCTAAGCAAAGCAACTAATGCTAGAAAATGTTAAAAGTATCGACCGAATACTTTAAGGAAAAAAAATTGAACCAAATAACTTACACTTGGTGGGATTATCTTTGAGTACTTCACCTACAAAAACAATATCAATAATCAGCCAACCAAACATCAACAACATATTAAATTTTGAGTTAAGTACATTTTTGGTCCAAAAATAAAAAAAGGTTTGGTTTTGGTCCAAAACACATAGTTTCGTTCCACTTTTGGTCCAAAAGACATAGTTTCGTTACACTTTTGGTCCAAAAGACATAGTTTCGTTTCACTTTTAGTCCAAAAAATTTAGTGCAAATTCACGGGATTGGACTAAAAGTGGACCGAAACTATGTTTTTGGACCAAAACCAAACATTTTTTGAATTTTAGACCAAAAGTGAAATCGCACCAAACCACAAGGACAAAAAACGTACTTAACTCTTAAATTTTCATAGAAAAATATACTTAAAACTCATATTACCATCTTCATCAAAACAAACCAATCAAGACCCAAATCCCCAAATATCATATTCGTCTCACATAAACCCTATTGTTAATTGAAACCATAATTCAATTAGAATTAAAACTAAACTAATCTCACTTTAGAACTCAATTGAGCTAATCATAGGATAAAAAAACCACAAATAACAACACTAAAAAAGAGATCCCCTCATTTGATTTTTAACACATAAAATCCAATAAAATGAACTTACATGTTTAGAATACATCTGAAACACAATCGAACACCCATCAACCGGGGTCATCGGCCGATGCTTCGACCACCTTCATAAACAACAAAAAAAACATTGATATAAAAAAACACACATCAAAATTCAATGTAAAAAAATCAAAAATTACCAGTCCATCAGAAGTTTCAGAAAGATGTCTAATTTTAAAACCAACCCACCATTTGCATCCACTTTCCCTAATTGAATAAAAAAAACTAAAAATATGTAATAACACTTAAAAAATAAAACTTAATTAGGATAAATAAACTTACATAACCGATTCTATTCAGGTAGAAGTTGTTGTATGCAATTTTTTTCTTAAGCATCTGCATTTAATTGTTTGTAGATGATTGTGCAACATTTGGTTTGTGTGTGTTTTTTGTCTGGTGGAAAAAAATGGGTTGTTTTCATTATCAGCCTTGGTTTTGAAGGAGAGAGACACGTGTACGGACAGGTGTATGAACTGGGGATGAAGTGGGAGAGGGAGGAGAGAGAGGGGTTTGGGATATACAGGGAAGAAGTTCGGGTCAAAACCCGGGTTGGAAAGGTATCATTCAATGCATTTAATGACTACCTCGGGAGAACAATACTGGCCTTTGATATATAAGTATAATACTTAGAGCATCTGAATAAGAACAAAGAGAAATGTCTTTGTTATGTTTCAGATAAAGTTGAACGTGACAATCACGTGATCTATTATATTTGTACTATTCAATTTTTATTAGTTTATTATTTTTTAACCCTTCCTCCAATTTCCACTCCTAATCGAATGGAAATCAAATCTATTCAAAATACAAAAAGGGGAACTCTTTGAAAATCATTATCTCCGCTTTTTTATTTCCTTGATGTACCAAACAAGGGAGTTGAGATGATTTCTTTCTTTTGTGTTTATTTACGGCTGGATGGAGTGGCGGGTGTCTATAAACTCATCATCTATCTCAGCGTCACCTTAGCTTTCTCTTTCCTCTCACTTCAACTCACTCACACTCACCATTCAACCATATTGGTTATTACAAACTCACATTTTTATTAAAATACCAACTTTATATAAAATATACCCCCACTAAATACCCACACACTCTCACAAACCAAATAAAAAATAATAAAAAAACACACTCACCATTTACTCACCAATGGTGAGTGACCCACCATTCACTCTAAAACTCACGCGTGGGTTTTAAATCCGGAACTCTCGTGAGTGAGCCTCCACTCCGTTCGGCCTAAAAATAACGTAGTGTTTGGTATGATGTAATGCAAGTTGGAATGGAAACGGTTATTATGACTGAATAAAAAAATCTTGTTTGTTTTACAATTATACAATGTAATAATGATTCATTACAATGAATGACTCATTACATCAAAAACTATCATTTTCATTCCATAGGGGTCCCCTCCTTTTTTTCATTACGTTCGTAATGTAATCATAATTACATAAAAATCCACCATTAACTAACCACATTAAATATACTTCTTATTAACTATGAGCATTTTAGTCTTTTTCTTATCGATTGCATTCCGTCCTAGCATACCAACAAAAAATTATCAATAAGGGTAATGAATTATTACATTACAACATTTATTCTATTACGTCGCTTATTCCATTCATTTAGCATGCATTACGTCATACCAAACGAACCATAAGTATGCCTACTTTTTTAGTTAAATATTGCATAATTGAACTAGGGTTCATACATAGAGGAGGGCAAAAAAACCGGTTATAAGAACCGAACCGGGGGTTAACCGGAAATCGGAACCGGTCAAACCTGGTTTTGACTAAAACCAGTCTGGTTTTTGGCGAAACCGCCGGTTTGGGACCGGTTCCTGGTTTTGGCCATCCGGCCGGTTAATGGAAACGGTTAATCAAACAGGCAATCGGTTAACCGGTTCCTAACCGGTTTTGTACTTTTTTCAAATTTTGAATCTAGCTTTTTTAACGTGGGGGGACCCGTGGAGGAGCGTTTGTCTGATATTTTAGGTGTAGTGCTTGTCATTTTACCCATTTGTTTAACTATAAATAGAGGGGTTGTGTTAATGCTTCAATCACCACTTACATAACTCACAATCTTAAGCAAAAAAACTCGGTGGTTGGTTGGTGACGTTAGATGGGTGGTAGCGTTGGTGCTTGGTTGGTTGATTGGTTGGCGTTGGTGGTTGATTAGCAATCCCAGGAACACTCTCACAGGCTACACCCTTTTCAATTTAATCTCAATATCAGTTAATTAGAACTTTATAAAAATTCAATCTTTTTATTATTCTTTAAAGTTTAATTTTATCACCACGATATCGCCGACCTCTCCGTTGCTGCCATTCATGGTGTGTAGCGTTGTTGGTCGGTAGGTGACGTTGGCAACCTTACATGGTCGGTAGGTGAAATTAGAGACCTTATATGGTTGGTTTGTTTTGTTGGGGATTTGCATTTGTTGGCTTGGGTTGGAATCGATGGCTCTGTGTCGAATTGAGTTACAATCTCTAATGGATCGAAAGGTATATTCTAACGATTTTGTTTTCAATTGTTAGGTAAATTGTTGATGTTTCATTTTGTGAAGATTTAATTTTGAGTTTGTTTATTAGGGTAAATTATTGATGGTGCATTTTGCGGAGTTCCTACTGTTTGTTAAGTTTATATAATACGGGAGACGATGTCATTTGTGTGCCTTTGTTGTTTCGGTAAGTCTGTCAAAACCTGTATCTTAGCGGGGCGACCATGCGGTTGCAGCCATGGCGGGTGATTATATAAGGTTGCTCAGACCCTTTGAAGGGGGTGTTTGTTTCTGCTTATATAGACGGCTTACGGCTTATTAGTGTAAAATTAAGCTATAAAAAGCAGGCTTATGAAACATAAGTCTAAAATCAAGTAAGCCATAAGCAGGCTACATAAGCCAAAACAATTACCCCCTATGTTAATTTATAATTTTGATGTTTGTTGGGTGGACATGAGATATATCTCATATGCGAAATGTGGTAGATAACACAGCTTCTTTAGCTCCTAGAGATGAGAATTGTGTCATTTTGTTTGGCCCAGATTAATGGTGCTATTTGTTCCTAAAAATTATACTGGGTTGATGATTGTTATGGTTAATCGATTTGGTTTATGGTTGTATGTTATGATGATTGGTTTGTTGACGGTTGCATTTGCTTACGGTTGCTTTGGTTATCTCATGGCAGCTTATTGCTTGCAATAAGCAACTTACAAGCCATGGTGATTCTATCGCATTTATGCGTTTGTTTGGGTTAAAGTAACCCCTACCCTGGTGGGGCAACACCACAGCCGTGGTGTTTGCAGCCATGGTGGGTCGGATACTCTTTGTTGATGCTTGCTTACTGCTGTGTGATTATGCAATGTCGCCTAACTTGATTAGTCCATTGTGGGCAGTCAAGGCGGTATTGCCATTTATGTGTTTATTACTCTGCGACTACAATAAGTTGTCAGATCGTGGTGGGTAAAATCGACCCGTATCTTGGCTGGTCAGCACCGCGTCGTGTTTGCAGCCATGGCAGGTCGCATACCCTTTTATCCACTTCTGCAATCTCATATTTGTGCCTAGCGTTTTCTCCGAGGCTTATATACCACCGAGCTCTGCATATTTTTATGCTACGCTTTGCTGATGCTTGCTTTGTTAATGCTTTCCTGATGGCAACACTTTTGCTTATGATCTGGTTTGTTCGCTATGCGGGCAGCGTTCCCACTGACGGTATATATTTAAAATAAAATATGATGCAATTGGCTTTCGCTTTGTTTGCTTATGGTTTCTTTGCTGAAAAAATCGATAGTTCTGAAAGCGTTTGATCTATACTATATCTTATGTTCCTGTTCACTATTTAATTTGCGGTTTATTAAAGGCGATGAAGATAATGTAGCGTTTATACGTTTGTTACATGTATCTTGGCACGGCAACACGACTACGTGTTTGCAGCCATGGCGGGTTGGCTACTTTGTTATCCCTGCCCGCACTCGTAAATCTGAGCCAAATAGTTTCACTCTTAAATGACCCGCCACTATCTTATGCTCCTGCTGAATGAAAGTGAATGCATATACGTAAACCATTACTCATCTTTTCCGTCGTAGATGACCCACCAGCGGCTTAATACCATATTGGTTTAAACCTCTTTATTGGGTCATTGATGGTTGTATTAGTATATCCAACTATGATAGGGGAACCAAACTATTAGGCCTACAATTTGTTAGTCCGAAATAATCGTGTTCGGCTAGGCAACAAATTAGTTAGGTTATCTTTTGTTCGTCTGGTAGCGATTATTTATTAGGATATTCAGTGTCGGTATTTTTTCTGGCGTTTAGGCATATGAAGTTAATGGTGTTTCGCTTTATGTTTCGTATGTTTTTTGTTGTAATGATCACACCATATACATGTACGACGATGATGATTGCTGCTGTTTATGTGTGTGGCTATACCACACCCGTATTTTGGCTTGGCAGTTACACTGAGAGTGTGAGTGCAGCCACAGCGGGTGCTTGGTGCCGCCGCCTATATGTAAATCTGAGCATGTGGTCGCTTGAAACAACGGATTGACTTGCTTTCGATAGAAAACATACAAAACCCACGCGCACTATTTGGAACCCATTAAAGTTTTAGTTCAGGGCTGATGTTGATGGCTGTTATGGGTACACTTCAGTAGGTTCTTTGTTTCAGATTTCTCGAGTCGAACAGGTATGTCTCAAAGGATACAAGCCTATATACAGTAAACGAACTCAAAACAAATAAACGAGTTTTAAATAAATGAGCTCAAACAAGTAAGCTCAATAAACCAAGCTTTATTTTTTATAAGCGTATCATAAATGAGTCGAGCCCGAGCCGAGCTCGAGTTTAATATATCATTCCATAAGCCGAGCTCGAGCTTTATAAAATATAAACAAGTCGGGCTCGAGCTCTGGCAGGCTTGGACTCGGCTCGGCTCGTTTCCACTCCTAATTTTTAAATTGGGAAAAGATGAGGAAAAAAAAATACTTGTAACAAGTTTAAAAAGATTAGAAACAAATATATTTTTATAGATTCCAAATACATGTTAGTGTATAAAAAAAGATAAAATATTTGCCTGTCATAACACAAAATCAATCCAAATCTAATAGCCCAACAAAGTATTTACTTCAAGTCTTTTATTCAATAACTTACATAAAGCCTTTTTTTATAAGAGTTGTCGATATTTTATTGTCTTAACTATTTGGTAAAAGAGTTACGATTCAAAAACACACTTTTATCTTCACTTTTAAAACTTTATGCTTAACATTACGTAACAAAAAGGGTTACACAATATTTGTGCAAATACATGCTTTGCAAATAAAAGTTGTAAAACGACATGTACTATAAACGCATAAAATTGCATGATTAGATTTATACTTCAATGATTTACGTTGAATATTACATGCTTTGCGAATACACAATTAGATTTATACTTCAACGATTGATGTGTCGTCATGTAGGTGTATTTTTTGATAGTTCAAGTTTTAAATTTATATTTTGCCGACTTTACCTAAAAACACACTTTAACGGGCAGTGTACCCAGTCAGATGGAGTTTCGTGGTAAGTAGGGTGTCAATCAATAAGAGCGAGAACTAATCCTTTATTTTATTAATATTTTGGTTAACTAAATTAAGTTAATTTAAACTATTTTAATTATGTGGAAAACTAGAAGGGTGGTTGAATAGTTTACCGCTTTTTAATTTAATATTTAAAATTTGTTTATAAAAACTTAGATTCGACTTTTTGTGAATTCAATACTTGCACAATATGAACAATGTAAATATGTAGAAGTAAATAAAAGATAAGAGTTGGAAAGATCAAACCGCAACACAAGGATTTATAGTGGTTCGGTTACGAAGCTCTTCTTCGGCCTACTCCACTCCCCGAGCACCAAACTCGAGAGTTTTCTTCACTATGTCAACAAGCTCCCTTATGGCGGAGAAAACCGTACACAACGTTGCTTATATCAATTTCCGACACTAAGCTAGATGTCGAGTTCTAATCTTAGCTAGAACCAATCTATCACAACACAACTTCACGACTAGTTCACGACTTCACAACTTCACAACTACTTCACAACTTCACTACACAACTTATCTTCACACCTTGATCACGACTACACAACTTCTTCAATCTTCACAACTTCACACCTTCACAACTTCTTCTCACCACACTACTTATATCACAACTATCTAACACTACTAAAAAGGATCACCAAGATCCAACTATACTTACAACAATCACCAAATCCTAACAACTACACAACTTTACAAGATTTACAAAAGATTTACAAGGTATGATATGGATGCAACAAGATTGCAATATGGATTTTGGGGTGTAATACTTCTTCACTAGATGATGGAAGTATTCTTCTCTTGCACTTGAGGAATTGAGCTTGGATCACTTGGAAACAAAGCTAAATGATTAAATGATCAAAGGATTTTAGAGAGGATATGTGGGCTGTTTTAAGCAGAAAGAATGAGTGCAAAAGGTGAGAAAAATGTTGAGGAATAGTCCAGTATTTATAGGACAAGAAGGAGGAGCGGAGTCTATGGCCGGCCCCCTTAAATAGGGTGTCGGCCCCCTTAAAATTAAGGGGGCCGCCCATGTAATTAAGGGGGCCGCCCCTTATTCAGACGCTCCTTTTTTGTCCTATTCAGGGGAGGTGTTTACTGGACCATTTCTAGCCGTTTTAGGTCCGAAAATTTGAAATTCAAAATGTTTATTTTGAATAAAACATTTCTTTTAAATGTAAAAAATGTTTTGTGATGTTTATAAAAAGTTTACAACATTTTATAAAAGTTTCCTTTGATCATAAAATGCATCAAGCATTTGTTTATTCATACCTTGGAGTGATATAAGTTTGAAATGAATATTAACCACTAATTACTTGTTTATGTTTTAATTTTTCATTGAATGTTTTTATATTTTGTGATTATCAAAATGTAAGGATGTGAAAAATATTAATAATGTTTTTAGGCATTATTTCTATCAACAATCTCCCCCTTTTTGATGATTACAAAACTTAAACTCATTAAATGTAAAATTATTTTTAAACAAGTATTTAGTGAGTTTTATATCCATTTCTCCCCCTTTTTGTAGAATCAAAAAGGCATCGTCGAGAATTGCTAGTAAAATCGACGGAACAAATGCTCCCCCTTGATGTGTGCTCCCCCTCGTTCGAGGGCACCAAGGAATCGAGCTATGGTTTCTTGGCTACAAAAACGAGTTAGAACAATACAAATATTTCTAACATGTAGCAAGTAGAGAAAATATGGCAATTGCAAGCAAACATCAAACAAGGGATTAGTCATTCATTTGAGGCAATGTGTGTAAACAACACACAAGAATACAAGGAAATAAGAAGACAAGTATGCTTTAGAAGCATATTCATACATCATAAAAAAATTCTAAATAGCCATAGAAGGATTTTTGACTTGCTTGCGACACAAAAGGGTTTGACGATTATTTGTAGGCATGTTATGAGATTAGATGGTTGTTGATGGAGAGTGTGGAGCGGAGGTGGTTGTGGAAGGATAGTCTCTTTGAACTTGAGGTGGTAGATGTGGTCGTGTGAGAAGATATTCAATCCAATTGATACTCTCACTCAACGCAAGGAATTGTTTTTGGTTGTAGATGCAACATGGGCAATACCCACTATGAGTTTCAACTTGGTTAATGTTGAGGGTGTGTGGTAGGTTTGGAGAGTATGGTGATGATGGGATGTTGTTTTGTTGTTGAGAGAGATGCATTGCTAAGAGGTTTGATAGGTCTTGTAGTTGATTGATGTCATCAACTAGGCTTTCTCTACTTGGAGATAGAGATGATGTGTGTTGAGTTTGGTTGTGTTGAGTGTGATTGTCACTTTGAGGTAGAAATTGAGTGTGAGTTTCATGTGGATTAATGGGTGAAATGGGAAGTAGAGGATGTGAAACATCTAGAGGTGATGTGGAAGTGTCCTTGATGTGAGGATTTAGTAATGTTTGATTGGGGTGATTATTTTTTTGAGATGGTTTATGATGAGGAGTGAGTGGTTTTGGTATTGGTGAAGTGGAATTAAGTACATTTGATGTGTTGCAAATGTTTGTTTTCTTTCTCCAAATGGGTTTCACACTCATTTTGGCTACCCTTGATGGTTTGGATGTGTGTTTGTTAGGAGATGTCATTGGTGAGGATGATGGTGATGAAGGTGAATAAGGATGTATTTATAGTGAGGGAAATGTTCAAATAAGGAAGTCCCCCCCCCCCCCCCCCCCCCATTGAGCATTCAATGATCAATTCCAATAAAGGTTTGTGAGTTTAGCGGAATACAGTGGCTAAGACTTAGGGGTGTTTGGTTAAAAAGAGAAGAAAAGATATTGTTTTCCCCGTGCATGCCCCTTTTTTTAAGGGGGGGGGTGGCCCGGCCCGGTCCCCTTAAATAGGGGCCGGTCCCCTTAAAATTAAGGTGGCCGCCCTTTATGAATTAAGGGGGCCACCTATTGGCATTTCCCAAATTTAAAAAAATTGATTTTTCTCAAAAAATTTGTGAGGGTTTCAGTTTTGGTGGTTCATTTGAAGCAAGTCTATCCTTTTATGGCAATTAAGATATTTTAGCACATAACAATTAAGCATTCAATAAGATATAATGCATAGTTTTGGCATGTAGAAAATAAAAATATAGAGGAAGGCCTTAAAACAAGATATAATGCCACAAAAAGTTGTACTTAGCTAAGAGGATTAAAACAAGATAAACCAAACTTTTGTGCAAAAACTAGTGTGTGCCTAAATGCAACAAATGTGGAGTAGTGATTATTTCGACACCAAGACATGTACGACCTAAGAAATAATCCAAATGCTCCTTGATTTAATTTTGCTCAACCAAGATTGTCAAGAAATATATATTAGATTATATATTTTTTACAACAAGTAAGAAAGCATTATGCATATGAAAAAGAAATGTTTTTAGCATATCTCAACAATATGTGAAAATTAATTTTCATGTGATCCTAGTTGTGAGAAAGACTTTCTTTAGAAAATAAATGAGATGGGACTATGTGTAATGAGATCATAGCATTTAGTGGAGGGAATTTGTATAACAAAGGTTTCATATAGGTTTTTCCCAATTTTTTTGTATTTTGTGCAAAACAGAAGCCTAGACACAGAGAGAAGAAAAAAAATTATGTTCAGTGGGTGGCCCCCTTAAAGTCTGGCCGGCCCCCTTAAAATTAAGGGGGCCGCCCCTTATGAATTAAGGGGGCCGCCACCTGTTGAGAAATTATTTCTCAGATTTTTGACAAATAGTTCATTATTAATTTTTAGTGCTGAAAACTTAGTCAATTTGTTCCATCATTCCTAGACCTAAGCGATGTAGGTTAAATGGTTCACGTTTAAGTGGCTTAGTTAGAATATCGGCTATGTTGTCTTCCGATGAGACCTTTTCTAAAGAGATATTCCCTTTTTGAACATTATCACGAAGGAAGTGGTGGCGAATTTCTATGTGTTTAGTTCGTGAGTGTTGAACGAGATTCTTACTTAAGTCTATAGCCCCTTTGTTGTCACACATTATTGGAATATTGTCTAACCTAATGCCATAGTCTATGAGAGCTTGTTTCATCCATAGTGCTTGTTGACATGCCTTTCCGGCACTAACATATTCCGCTTCGGTTGTGGAGATAGCAAGAGCGGTTTGCTTCTTTGAAAACCAAGATGTTAAACAACATCCCATGAATGTGCAAACACCACTAGTGCTCTTGCGATCAACGTAATCTCCCGCATGATCCGAATCCGCATAAACTATTGTTTCTATGCCGGATCCCTTGGGATACCATAATCCCAAATGCATAGTGACTTTAATGTATCGGAAGATACGCTTAACCGCTTCTAGGTGAGAGGTTTTGGGATCCTCTTGAAAGCGTGCACAAAGGCAAACACTAAACATGATATCGGGTCTACTTGCCGTTAAGTATAATAAACTACCTATCATGCCTCTATATTTGGTATTATCTACAGACTCACCTTCTTCGTCCCTTGTGAGTTTGGTTTCCATAGACATAGGGGTTTTCATTGGCTTAGAGTCTTCTAGTCCAAATTTCTTAAGCATTTCCTTAATATATTTTGATTGATTGAAAAAATTCTATCATTTAATTGTTTTATTTGTAATCCTAAGAAAAAGTTTAGTTCCCCCATCATACTCATTTCAAACTCATCATGCATGATCTTGGCAAAGTCATCACACATTTCTTGACAAGTTGATCCGAATATAATGTCATCAACATATATTTGGACGATAATGATGTTGGAGTCTTTCTTTTTAGTGAAGAGAGTGTTATCTACCATTCCCATAGAATAATTATGTTTAATAAGAAAGGCTTTTAGTCGATCGTACCAAGCTTTTGGAGCTTGTTTTAGACCATAAAGAGCTTTCTTAAGTTTATAGACATAATTAGGTTTTGCGAAGTCAATGAATCTCGAAGGTTGTGCCACGTAAACCTCCTCATTGATAACACCATTAAGGAATGCACTCTTTACGTCCATTTGGTATAACTTAAAGTCTAGTGTGCAAACATAAGCTAACAGTATTCTTATGGATTCTAGTCTAGCTACGGGTGCATATGTTTCATCATAATCAATTCCTTCTTGTTGATTATATCCTTGGGAGACTAACCTACCCTTGTTTCTAGTTACAACTTCATTTTCATCGAGTTTATTTCTATATACCCATTTTGTTCCTATAATGGTCATATCCATAGGATTTGGGACTAGTTCACAAACATCATTTGTTTTAAATTGGTTTAGTTCCTCTTGCATGGCCATCACCTAATTTTTATCTTTTAAATGCTTCAATTATATTTTTAGGTTCTATTGTTGAAATAAAGCAAAAAAAAATGATTTTGTCTTGAGCTTGCGACCTAAGAGTTCTTTGGTTTAGATTACCAATAACGTTTTCTAAGGGATGAGTTTTAGATTCTTTAATATTTACAATTTGATCATTTTCTAATGAGATGTCTTCAAGATCATTGCCTACGGGTTTTGTTTTACTAACCTCAATAGCTTCTTCTTCAACTAGCTCATCATCTTTTAATGGTGTTGTTTTAGGCGGGAGAGGAGTTTCATCGAAAGTTACATTCAACGACTCTTTAACTTTTATTGTTTGTTTGTTAGGTATTATGTAAGCTTTACTATTTTGCGAATATCCTAGGAAAACACCTTCGTATGACTTAGGGTCAAACTTGGTGAGGTAATCCTTTGTATTAAGAAAAAAACATTTACTTCCGAATACTCTAAAATAGTTAAGGTTTGGTTTCCTACCTCTTAACAACTCGTATGGAGTTTTTCCTAAAATACGTCTAATGGAAACTCTATAAATTATATAGGTTGACGTATAGACCGCATTACACTAAATTTTTTGAGGAATGGATTGTTCATTTAACATGGTTCTACTCATTTCTTGTAGAGTGCGATTTTTTTTTCTACTACCCCATTAGATTGTGGAGTACGAGGAGCGGAGAAATTGTAAGATATCTCATTTAAATCACAATAGTTTCATAATTGTACTTCATTATCAAATTCTCGACCGTGATCCATTCTAATTGATACAATGGAACATCCTAATTTTTTTTGGATCATTTTGCTAAATATTTCGAATTTTTTGAAGGCTTCGATTTTATTTGCTAAAAATCTAGTCCATGTGAATAGAGAATAGTCATCTACGATTACTAAGGTAAAACGATTCCCTCCATAGCTTCGTATGGCGGAAGGGCCAAACAAATCCATGTGAAGAAGTTCTAAGGATCTAGTTGTTGAAACTATATTTTTAGCTTCGTATGGCGGAAGGGCCAAACAAATCCATGTGAAGAAGTTCTAAGCATCTAGTTGTTGAAACTATATTTTTAGCCTTGTGACTTGCATGAGCTTGCTTTCTAATTTTGCAAGCATCACAAAAATATCTTTCGTATTTAATTTTAGGTAGATTTCTAACTAATTCTTTAGATGTTAATGATTGAATTAGTTGCATATTAGCATGAAAACCCCTATGTCTACGGAAACCAAACTTACGAGAGACGAAGAAGGTGAGTCCGTAGATAATACCAAATATAGAGGCAT
>BQNB010083666.1:0-28973 GCA_026074375.1 Tanacetum coccineum | reverse complement strand
TTTTAAGCATCATTTTCAGGTGAGCTTAATGGTGCTAAGATAGAGCGAAGTGGCTAGAAGAGACCGTAGGATGCTTGGAGTTATTTATGCTTTCTGTTTGAATAAATGCGTTTGCATAAATTGTTTGGATTATGTTTTTGCATGTCATTTATTGACGAGACCTCTTTCTTATTAATAAAGACACCTTTCGGTTTTGGGTATTGTCATGACACTTTGTGTCTTTGCTTTACTTCAGTTTTCATTTTAGTATTCTATATATAGACACCATGTGTTGTGATGATATCCATTCTTGTTTACGCCTCCCGTTTCCGCCTTGGCGGGGTGTGACACGCGAGGGGGATACATGCTCAATTGTTTTTAATATACACAAGTACTTAAAACCGATATTGTGAGTTCATAGCCTCGCTTTTAAATCTTCTAATGTTTCATAAACCCACGAGGGGGATACATGCTCAATTGTTTTTAATATACACAAGTACTTAAAACCGATATTGTGAATTCATAGCCTCGCTTTTAAATCTTCTAATGTTTCATAAACCCGCAAGGGGGATACATGCTCAATTGTTTTTAATATACACAAGTACTTAAAACCGATATTGTGAGTTCATAGCCTCGCTTTTAAATCTTCTAATGTTTCATAAACCCGCGAGGGGGATACATGCTCAATTGTTTTTAATATACACAAGTACTTAAAACCGATATTGTGAGCTCATAGCCTCGTATTTTAAATCTTTTGAATACTTTATAAACCCGCGAGGGGGATACATGCTCAATTGTTTTTAATATACACAAGTACTTAAAACTGATATTTATGGTTCCATCACTGTGAATAGTCCCATCTTTATATGTTTTCTATATCCCGTGGGGGATTCAAGCTATAAACTATAAATACAAGTGTTTTTCCAACTATATGCTATCATGATATATTATTGCCTAAGTTACCTCTATTTCCCATAAGACATCCCAGTATCTCTTTGGGTAATAGCTCCCAGTATCTCTTTGGGTAGTAGCTCCCAGTATCTTTTTGGGTAGTAGCTCCCAATATCTCTTTGGGTAACAGCTCCTAGTATGTCTTTGGGATCTCTTTGGGTAGTAGCTCCCAGTATGTCTTCGGATAGAAGCTCCCGATTCTATTAAAATATGTGATTCATGAGCTTATGGCAATAATACTGTTTTCCATGATAATACTGTTTTCCATAATAATTGTACTCATTGCAATTATTACACTTATAGGTGTATAACAACGTAACCCACTATTAAACTTGTACTCAACTATTATAACTGAAAACCTATGAATTTCACTCAACCTTTATGTTGACCCTTTTAGCATGTTTATCTCAGGTAATTGAGCAACCTATGGCACGGAGTGGCACAAACTTAAAGATGGCTAAATTGTTATCATTCAAACTTTATGTTTTAAGATTTTGGGACCTCATTTGTAAAACTCTGATATGATATTGAATGATAACTAAATTTTCCAAAACGTCTCTTTTGAGTCGTTTTCTATGATTATGTCTATTGATCCATGAAGTAATACCCCAGATTAGCTTCCGCTGCTATATGCCAAAAATAAGGGTGTTACAAATATTGAGGAAGATGATTTTTCGGACTCTGGTGTTGAGTTATTGCAAGCTAAGAATGATGATATTTTTAACAAGGATGATATTGAGATTGAAGAAGTACCAAAGATAATATTTGAACATGGAGAGCAAGGTGAAAGCAAATCTCCTGTGGTTAAGGATCAACTTAATGATGGTTTAGAAGACGCTCATACTGAGGATCCATTTAGTTTATACAAGCTGCTCAACATGAAACATCCCAATTCTGATGATGCAACTCAATTTGTAGAAGAGCATAAGTACCCTCATGGTTTTACACCCCTTAAGAAATCAGTAGAGCACTCAAATATGGAAAATATTCAGAATAGTCAAGATCAAATAGAAGAACCAACAGTCTTTAAGACAGTTCCTATTACGAAACTAATGAGAATGGAGATGTGCCTGTATGTTCGGGTCACTTTCAAAATGCAGGTACTCCAAAAACAGGTGGCTCCATTCTCCAACTCATGAAGGACTTGATTAAAATTGGTCAAACAATGGGATATAAGATGGACGGTTGCATAAATAATATTTCAAAGATTGTGAACATTCAAGGAGCTCAGGAGTCTTATCAATGAATTTTATGTCATTGAACGTTCAAGGCCTTGCCCAAAAGGCTAAAAAAGATTGGGCAAAGGAGTTATGTATTCATAATAAAGTTAATTTTCTTTCATTGCAGGAAACAAAAATGGAGCAGGTAAACCTTTTTTGTATCAAATCTTGTTGGGGTAATTTTGCGTTTGATTTTATTGTTAGTCCTTCGGTTGGTAACTCAGGTTGAATTTTATGTGTTTGGGACCCTAACTCTTGTCCCAACATTTCTGCCATCATCTTAGATCGGTATTTATCCGATCATATGTATATCCTATTGCGTGAATCCAATTTTGATTATGGTCCTACTCCGTTTTGCTTTTATCATTATTGGTTCGAGATTGATGGTTTTGATTCTTTTGTGGCCGACACATGGAAAGATTCTTTGTCCTTAAATCTTAATCTCATGTTAAGATTGGTAACAAAGCTAAAGCACCTTAAGGTGGAGATTCGCAAGTGGACTAAAGAAAAAACTGTCAAGTCTGTGAACATTAAGAAAGGTTTAAAGACAAAACTGGCTGATATAGACCATTCTTTAGACAAAGGAGAAGCCTCTTCTAATTCTTTGGAAGAACGTATGCGCATTATGTCCAAGCTGGCAGATTTGGAGAAAATTGATTCTCTTGAATTGGCTCAAAAAGCTAAGATTAAATGGTCGATAGAAGGAGATGAAAATTCCAAATATTTTCATGGTATTATCAATAAACAAAGGAACAATATCGTTATTCGTGGTATTCTTGTTGATGGCGCTTGGATTGAGGATCCTAGGATCGTAAAAAATGAGTTTTTCACTCACTTTAAAGATCGGTTCAACATTACTAGTTTTGAACGTCTTACTCTTGACATGGAATTCCTCAATAAATTGTCAATTGATCAGAAAACCGATTTGGAAAGACCTTTCACGAAGGAGGAAATTAAAGGAGCTATATGGGATTGTGGATTAAATAAATATCCGGGCCCTGATGGTTTCACGTTTGGTTTTTATCAACGATACTGGTGTCTTCTCGAACCTAATATTGTTGATGCTGTGAATCATTTCTTCACACACGGCTTTCCTCGTAAAGGATGCAATTCCTCTTTCATTACTTTGATTCCGAAATCCCATGATGCCAAACAGGTCAAGGACTTTAGACCCATAAGTCTTGTTGGAAGCCTTTACAAAACCTTTGTTAAGCTTTTAGCAAATCGCTTAGTGCTAGTCATGGGCAATCTCATTAATGAAGTGTAGTCTGCTTTCATTGATAATCGACAAATCCTTGATGGCCCTTTTATTTTAAATGAGATCCTGCAATGGTGTAAAGCTAAAAAGAAGCAAACCTATTATTCAGGGTTAACTTTGAGAAGGCCTTTGATTCCGTCAGATGGGATTTCCTGGATGATGTTTTGAAGAAGTTCGGCTTTGGTGATCGTTGGTGTGACTGGATTCAAAGCTGTTTAAGATCGTCACGAAGTTCAATTCTTGTAAATGGGAGTCCAACATATGAATTCCAATTTCATAAAGGTCTTAAACAAGGTGATCCCTTATCTCCTTTTTTATTTATCCTGATCATGGAAAGTCTTCACTTATCGTTCCAGAACGTAGTTAACGCGAGTATGTTCAAAGGAATCACCCTTGATAATTCCTTACAATTATCGCATCTATTCTATGGTGACGACGTGGTCTTCCTAGGACAATGGTGTGATTCAAATATCAAAACCATCATTCGTGTCTTGGATTGTTTCTACCGTGCATCAGGTTTACGAATTAATTTGCATAAAAGCAAGATTATGGGTATTGCGGTGGATAGCTCTATAGTTGATCTTGCTGCTGCCGATATTGGTTGTATGATACTTAAATCTCCTTTTTCTTATCTTGGTGTTAAAATTGGGGGTCGTATGAGGTGCATTAATTCTTGGAAAGAGATCATTAATAAGATCCTTAGTAGGCTCTCGAAGTGGAAAATGAAGACGCTTTCGATTGGAGGGCATCTCATGCTTCTTAAATCGGTCTCGGGTGCTATGCTGATTTATTACATGTTGATGTTTAAAGTTCCTAAACTAGTGTTGAAAAAAATAGAGTATATTCGAAGCCATTTTTTAAAGGTGTGGATCATAAAGATCAAAAAATCTCTCTTGTTAAATGGAAAAATGTTCTTGCTTCTAAGGAGAAAGGCGGTCTTGGTGTTTTAAGTTTTCATGCGTTAAACCGATCCCTTATTTTTAAGTGGATTTGGCGCTTCCGTACTCAAAACTCTTCTCTTTGGGCTAGGGTTATTAAAACTATTCATGGTATGGATGTTAAGGTCGGCTGCACTCCATCTGCTAATTTTTCTTTTAACTGGATTGATATTGTTCGTGAAGCATATACCCTGCGCGATCAAGGTATTGATATTCTGGGTTTAATTACGAAAAAAGTGGGTAACGGTATGAATACTATGTTTTGGGAAGAACCTTGGAAAGACAATGTGCCTCTTAAGTACTTATTTCCTAGAATATACGCCCTTGAATCTATTAAGTCTATTACGGTTGCTGAGAAGGTTACTCAACCAGGTTTGGTTTCGTCTCCACGGCGAATGCAGAGAGGAGGGATTGAGCAGCATCAGATGGCTGACTTATGTCTAAACATGGAGGATACCATTCTTCCCAATATGATGGATAGGTGGTTTTGGTCGCTAACCGGTTCTGGAGAATTCTCAGTTGCTTCGGCCCGTAATTTCATTGATGATCATTCTCTTGTTGATTCGGCTCCTAAAACCCGATGGAGTAAGACTGTTCCGAAGAAGATCAATATTCATGTTTGGAGAGTTAAAATGGACAACCTTCCCATGCGTTTTAACCTCTCACGTAGAGGTATTGATCTTGACTCTATTTATTGCCCTATTTGCAACATGACCGCTGAAACTACTAGCCACATTCTTTTCAACTGTCCCATGGCTAAAGACATTTATAAAAAGATTGCTAGTTGGTGGGATGTTAATATGCTGGAGGTGTATTCTTACGATGATTGGTGCGTTTGGTTTAAGTCTTTACGTATTCAGGCCAAGCTTAAGACTTATTTAGAAGGTGTTTTCTTCGTTACGTGGTGGACGATTTGGACTTTCCGTAACAAGCTTATCTTTGGGTCATCACCTCAGTCCAAAGATCATATTGTGGACGATATTGTTGCTCGTTCTTTCTCTTGGTGTAGATCTAGATGTAATTCAATCTTTAGCTGGGTCGATTGGCTTAAGAACCCGTCGCTTATTTCTTTGTAATGTTTTTCTAGCTCCTTGCTAGTTTTTTAATAAAATCCGCTGTTAAAAAAAATCATAAATTCTTCTTTACACTATAAATTACGACAACTCAAATAATCTTGTTTTAATCAAGTTAAAACCCATCAAATTCTAATCTCAAAAACATAAAATTTTCACTAAAAAAGTCATCTTTACAATAAAGATTTCATCTTTTCACTAAAAATATCATCTTTTCACTAGAAATAACAGTATAAATTTAATCTTTACACTAAAAATATCATATTTTAACTAGAAATGACAATAAAATTGTAATCTTTAGGCTAAAAAGGACAACAACAAACATGGCCCAATAAATATTTTTGATAAAAAAAAAAGATGTGGGTATTACACGGTGCAATAATGGTAGTTGTAGACATCTATAATAAGCAAAGTTATAAATAGCGTGAAGCGTGGCGTAGCGACATAACCAAGCCTCAAGCTTTAGCGTGAGGCGTAGCGACATGACGTTTTTAGGGCGTGAGTTAAGGCGGCAAAAAATATTTATAGATTTATATATTATATCATAGTTTAGAATAATATGAGTAGTAAATATTATTAAATTCAAGCATCAATCCAAAATATTAGTAAATCCAAGCATAAATCTCAAATTTTAGAAAATTCCTTAAACACTTTAAAAAAAACTCGCCACGCTATGCGCTATAGCGCGCTTTATCACGCTATATGACGCTATATTGCACGCCACGCCTAGAGACGACGCCTTGGCCTGTTTCGTAACGTGGAGGCTACGCTTCGCGCTATGGCGACGCTATGGCGCCGCTATAACGCGCTATTTAGAACCCTGATAATAAGTAATGATAATTTTTATGTCTTTAGTTCTGATAAGTGTCACGCCATCTCATCAATTTTGGTGACCTTGTGTCATGATCATTCGAAGGCCCGACTAAATATCAAAAATAAATGTATAACATTAAGGTGATGTTTCTTTTTTAAGAAATGTCTTTTAACAGCATCTTAATATGATTCATTCAGACGCGTTCAGACATTTGGGTCATTAAGACTGTTTATTTTTTTATATCATTCAGAGGCAGTAAGAGGCAAACACTGTTAAGAGCGTTTGTTTTTTTTCTGGCCATTAGTTAGAGGCATAAACCTCTTACTGAACTAGATGTGGAAGCGGTGTCTTAACACCTCTTAATGTTTTTTTTTATTTTTTTATTTTCTACTTTGCTGTCAATTTTTTTATTTTAATGTTTCTTTTCTCATTTCTTGATTTTTTTTTCTTGTTTCACTTTTATCTTTTGTAAAGTATTAAATAGAATGATTGCATATGTTTTGTTATATAAAGAATGTATAAAATTATATGTGCCAATTATATTTTGTTCAAATTGAAAGGTACGATTTCGGACTTATATATCTTAATTTTAACGTGTCTCATTTAATTAATCGTTTTAAAAGTTCAATTTAAATTCTAGCACATTTATTTTTGTCGAATAAACATCAGATTGCACGTTTTTTAAAATACTTTTAACTTTAAATTGATTATATTATAAAAATTGTTTTTTATTTAATAATTTTTTTACGAATGCAATCGATTTATATTTAAATTGTAAAAACTATTGTTTAACATATATATATATACATTTTTACTAAAATAAACAGTTTTATTTCATTTAGATTTTCACTTCTCAACCACTTATTCAGATTAAGATGGGAATCCGATTCAGACTTTTCTACCGAATATTCAGATTCAGATGTGCGAATCATATTCAGATTCAAGGCATCTTAATAAACAAACAACACCTAAGACACAGGCACATAGCATCCAGTATTGCATAGTGTGTGTTAGAAAAAAAAAGGTAAATAGCCAATCTAAATAATAAGTATTTAAATAGTTCACAGGTTCAGTTAAAGCTTGAAACATATAACATTGTATTCTAGAAAAAAAATATTGATAAAAAATTAAAACATTAACTTTGAGATATTGCCTGATGGATTAATGGCAAAATTACTAAAAATTTGGGAAAATAGATAAATAGGACGATTGGATGACGCCAAAAACTTTAGCTAGATGCCAAGAACTAGGGGTGTAAACGCGCCGAGTCGAGCCAAGTACTGTCAAGCTCGAGCTCGACTCGAATACTAAAACTCGAGCTCGAAACTCGACTCGAGCTCGGCCGAGCTTTATATTTCGAGCTCGAGCTCGACTCATCATATAAAACTCGAGCTCGATTATTTCCACATATCATGCTCGAACTCGATAAATACTCGGCATATCAAGCTCGACTTGACTCGATTTATGTATATAAAAGGGTAATATTGTAATTTAATTGAAGCTCGATAAGGATCGTGAGCTTCACGAGCTGAGTATTTTGGAGCTCGAACTCGACTCGATAAAATACTCGAGTAACTCGAACTCGAGCTCGACTCGTTTAGATCGAGTCGATTTTGAGTTGTTTACGAGTCAATCTCGAGTAACTCGCGAGTTGTCTCATCTCGTTTACACCCTTACCAAGAACTTTATCTCCAAGCTGTTTGAGACTTTAAAGCTTGGGAAAATTGCATATATATCCTTCCAAAAGCATAAAATTGTATATATATCCAACTCAAACTTATAATTGCATATATATCATTCTAAAAGCTAAAAATTACATATATATCCAACTTAAACTTATAATTGCATATATATCCTTCTTAAACCTTAAATATGTTTTATATATAGAAATAACTATTTAATATAAATTTATAGCTCTAAAATACATGATAATTATAATTATAAAAAAATATTTTTTAAAATTACTTTTTCTTTACTTACAAATTTGTTGGTAGTAATTTCATTATAATTTTTATTTTATTTTTTATGCATATATAAAAATCATGATATATATTTATGAATTTATTTCATGCATTCGTATTATATATGACATAAGTTTATTTTTGATGTTAAATATCCTTGATGTGTTATTTTTTGTCGTCTAGTTTATATTTAACATCAGGACATCGTACCTTTAAAACAAATGTTACCTTTGTTATTTATAATTTTATAAATATCTTAAGTTAGAGTGCATAATTATTTTAATATATAAGACATATTAAATGTCTATAAAAGTTATGAAGGTTAAGGAAGGATATATATGTGATTACAAAAGTTTATTAAGGATATATATGAAATTGGTAGTTTAAATTGGATATATATGCAATTTTTTGTGCTTTTGAAAGGATATATACGCAATTATGAATTTAAGTTGGATATATATGCAATTTTAAGCTTTTGCAGGGATATATTTGCAATTCCCCCTTAATGCTTTGACAATTTTTTTTAGAGTTAAGTACATTTTTGGTCCTTGTGGTTGTACCAGATTTCACTTTTGGTCTAAAATTTAAAAAAGTTTTGTTTTTGGTCCGATTTTCAAGTTTCGTTTTACTTTTGGTCCAAAATTTTAACTCCGTCCATTTGACTTTTCTTGACTGTTAAATATATGGGCATTTTTGTCATTTCATGCCATTACTCTATCACATCCTTCACCTAACCTTTTTTTTCACTCGTAACATAAAAAAACATTTACTACTTTTATTTCTATCTCTCTTCATTATCTCTCTTACTTTTCACATAAACAAAACTCAATAACCACCACCACCACCAACGACCACTGTCACCGAAATCTTGCTGGCTCTCCCACTTAAGCGCCACCAAACAGCATACCCATCACCAAACTCACTACCAAACAAATTCAAACCCATCAAATCTTCTGGCATAAAGCCTAAGTCGACATTTACATACATGGTCATTACAATAACACCGTCACAAATCACATTTAATTCATCAGAGCAAGTTGACCGAGTCAAACATCTCCTCCACTACTCGCATATGATTTTTGTTTGTATATCTAGTCTTTTTTTGTAAATCAAAAATCTTTACTCGTTTTTTTAGTGGTGGGTTGTTGGATTTTGTTGAGGGTTACTTTTTGGTTTGTTGTTAGGTTGATAATGTATGAAAAAATCTTGGAAGAACATTTGAACTTTTAATAGTTAGATTTTTTTGATTGGGGCTTTTTGATTTGTTTGTGCAGTTGTGTGTTGATTGGTGTAAAGGATCTAGTGGTGCTGATGATTTCGTGATGGCGGTTTTGTGATGGTGGTGGTGGTGGCGATAGGGGTGAAAGTGGGTTTGGGTGTGTGCATGTTAGCAAGTTTAGTTATGAGGGTTTGGTGAAATGGGTTTGGGTGGTAACGATGGGGGTATGTTGGTGATGGGGGTTTGGTGGTGGTAGCCACGGTGGTGGTGGTTCTTTCGTGGTAGTCGTATGGTGGGGGTTTGTGTTCTTTAAAGAAATGAACTAAAAAGTGGGAGTTTGTGTGGAAGATTAATATAAAAAGGGAGATGAAGATGTTTGATTGTTTAGTGGTTACTGTTATTGGATTTTGTCAAGGGTTAGTTTTTGGTTCTTTATGTATGAAAAAAACTTGGAAGAACACAAACTTTTGATAGTTAGGATTTTTTAATTTGTAGTTTTTGAAGTGTTTAAGAAAGTTTTGTGTTGATTTTGGTTTGTCAAAAATCAAATGAATTTTTTAGATTTAATTTGTTTAATTTAGAGTTCAGTTAGAAATGTTTTGGTTGAATTGGGGTTTTGGCTCATTTGTGTGATTTGACTTGAATTGGTTTGCATATATAGATGGTTGTTGATGTATAATAATAATAATAATAAAGAATGGAAAGAGTGTACGTTAGTCATTTTCATTGCTAAAACGAGGGTATTTTAGTCATTTTATGCTTTTTAACGGGTCAAACTAACAGTCAACATCAAAATGGACCAAAAGTGAAACGAAACTTGAAAATCGGACCAAAAGCAAAACTTTTTTAATTTTTGGACCAAAATTGAAATCTGGTACAACCATAAGGACCAAAAATGTACTTAACTCTTTTTTTATTAACTTATGGGCACGTGTGTAAGCATATATATAATACATATATTGGGCCTAAGCCTTAGCCTACTCCATCTCTTTTACAAAGTGTTTTTTATTCTGATAATGACAATATAATACATAGGTTGTGTTATTAAGGCACCCCTTACCCACATAAAGTACAAAAAAGTATTATCTCCACCCTTCTTTTGTCCCCCAGATAACAATGTAACACAGTTTTTTTCAATTTCTATTACGTATTTTTTCACAGTTTAGTACTTTTTTACTTGCCAAACTTTATAATTTTTATTCCACACTTTCCATTTCATAGTTTTATAACAAAAACTAAATTATAAAAATAAAAAAGAAATAAAAAAATAAAAAAAGTCAAAAAAGTAGGGGGATATTACAATCCCCATAATACATAGGTATATAGTACAACTATTCAACTTTTGGTGGCCCTTTTAGGTTGGTGGCCCTGTGCCAATGCACATGCTACACTCCCCATTAGCCGGCCTTGAGTCTTAGTCAAGTGAAATAAGATAATGAATTTCGGCTTTGATTTGTTCTCCAACAACCTTTTCATGCAACCCTTGGCTTTATTGAAATTTCATATATATCCAAAAGAAACATCATAATTTCGTATTTTCTCAACACATGCTTTAAAAGCATTGTATATATGCATTGGAAACTTGTCATTTGAATAAATATAAAATTATAAAGTTTCTTCTGGGTAGATATGGAATTCTCCCTCATCGATATTCACCTTTTACTTATTTTCATTTTCCTTTTCGTCTTTTTTCCTTTAAAATTATTATCTTTCTTCCTAACTCCTAAGTTAACCTATTGATGCGGTCGTCGTTAGACTTCAACAAGAAGTTTTACAACCCCCTAGGCAGAGCACCTAATCGTTGTAGTAGTAGTATAGGCAAGACTCGGGGGGTTGTTATCGTTCGCTCGAGGAATAGGTTAGGAAGGCTTGATCACGGTCTAACAGAATTCTAAGAGTTGAGGGAAGATTCTTTTTGTGTTTTTATGTTTTATGGAAAGCAAGTAAATCATATATTGGAGAGGTTGGTTTGGTTTTAGCTATTAAACTAAATATAAATCTAAACTAATGGTGATAACAATAAGATAAAAGACTGTGTTTATTTAATCATGTATTACTCCCTAGATTGCTTCTCCTAGTGTTGTTGCCTTGTCACACTTGTGATGATCTGTGTAATTATTTCTTAAGTCATGAACGAATTACACGAACCCGCCGTCTACTTAGCATTCCGTTAGAGCAACGCACCTGTAAGGTAGTATGAAGACTATTACAAGGCCCCTAAGAGTACACTAACCGCATGTGAAATATATTAAAAGTGGATCAACCATATTAGGGGCAAGGTAGTATGAAGACTGTTACCCGATGGTATCCTTTCTACACAATCATGTTTCCCTAGACATATCAACATCGATACAAACAAAAGCTAGTTTTCTAAGGCCTAACATGCACATCCATCACAAGAAGCAACACCACTAAGATCTATATTCTAGGTTTCATACAATCATAAATAAACACAATAGGAGGCTTAGCCTAGCATGTTAATAAAGCAAGAACATAGATGAATCAAACAACACATAGACATATTGAATGATTAAATAAACTTTACTTGATTAAAACATGAGTTGGAGGAAGTACAATATGGGTTTTAGGCCCTAAATTCGTCCATAACAGCTGTTAAACGAACTAGGATTCGTACCATCTTTTTATTCTAAAGTTACACACTCAAAACCCTAATTTCGGGTTTGTATATATAGGAAAATCGCGATGACGGCGTCGCATTTTAATCGTGATGCCGTCATGAAAGAGAATATTCTAGATAATGGGCTGGGTCGTGTGCTCTGACGCCGTCTTGGAATCTCGTGACACCGTCTTGATCATCGTTGTGACGGCATCACGTTGTATTTGTGACGCCGTCTCCAGCCACTGTAGAGAAATTCTTGATCCATGTTGTTGTAGGTATGTAGTCTTGTCTGTTTCTTCTCTAAATGAGCCCAAGTCACATGTATTTCCTCCAAATGCAAAATACCTAAAAAGGAACGATTATGTACCTATTTTGGGCATAAACACACGATTTAGGGGGTTAAACGACCTTGAAAAAGTGTATAAAATGACACCTCATCAAATACCTCTACACTTAGGATTTGCTTGTCCTCAAGTAAATGGGCTTTTCTACCTAGACAGTAACAATATGAGGGGTCATTTTACCTACTCTTTAAAAGTATTTTACAACACAACCTTCTAAACCTCGTAATTAAAAGCACAGAAAGTATACACTAGAACCTCACATAAGTGTTTAGGATTCTCTCTTTCACTCGGGTGTATAATAAATTATAACATAAGGGGAAAACGGAAAATCAACACTCATTACCTGTCATAACATATAAATTACCATAGGCTTGGTAAAGGATCAAACCTCCACCGCTAGGTGCAAGCATTATTCATTACTATCTAAGAGGTCTTTTAAAGGGTTGTGAGGTGTAGGTGTAAGATAACATATAAAGGAAACAGAAACGGATGGGATACATTTGGGTGGCTTTGGGTGAATTGGCGTGGAAGGGTAAGTAATTATTTACATGAAATACAGCTAGTTTCGGTTGCTAAGCCAGACTCGGACGCAAGATATCAACTTACACACTTACATCAATCTCTTTCTTTTTCTTTTCTCATTTTTTTAATAACATAATACATCACATGGGGTTTATAATACGTACCCTTACACTTGAGCTTTTACATGCTCGATATTTACAATCTATCTAATGACCCGATTTGAGGTGGATCAAAATAACATGGAGATCATTTGACAAACATATGGGGGTATTGACTTAACTTTTCTTCCATGAATATAAATATACATTAATCCAATGTCCTCCAAAGAGTATTTCATAGGATAAGGACTTTAGCAAACCGTGTACTCATAATTAAAAAAAAAAAATTGGGTTAACATACAATAATGTACTAAAAGAGAGTACATATAAGGTAGGCTAAGGCTTTTTGGGTGTAACGATTGGTTTAAGGGTGACAATGCTCTTCATTAATGATCCGGAATCCACCAGAAAATTACGAGAACCGTGAAAAAGGATAGGCTCGGAGGGTTGTACTAGGGGTATCCTGCACTAATAATGAGTGCATGGCAAGGGTGTGGGATAGTTATATGATCGGTGTGACCATCATAACAATTACAGGTTTAAAACATGGGTTAATCCTAATGCCTCTTATCAAGCAAATCCTAATACTTACTATGCGGTCTCGGAATGCATCACAATAACAAGTTCTAGAATTTAATATGCTACCGGTACACTCATATGAATTTTACTAACACCAGACATTCCAGAAAAGGCGACAAGGCAATGCATACATGGCCGTAACGACGGAATAGACATGCACGCCTGCAGATCAACCTTAACTCGAACCGGGTAAAGATAAAATCATCTTGGGTTACCAACGATGGGTACCCGAATTCCTAAAGATCTAAGGGCGAACCTCACATTTTGGGGTGGAATTCTGAGAGTTATTGTGCTAGTCATATAAATTCCTATCAATGAGACGCTAATAATACTCAGTTTTCGTTGGTATGTGTCGTAAAAAATTTTAAATTTGCGTAAAATTCACCTTTTATGTTATGTTTCGATATATTACCCATCATTTTAAGGACAAAGCAAATGGCAAATGAAAGAATAGTTTCTAAGGCTTATTTCCCCCCATACTTAAGTTGAACATTGTCCCTAATGTTCTATAAAAGTAACCGTTGAAACGAATAAAAGGAAAAGAAAACAAGTAAAAGAAACTAGTACTCCACTGGTTTGCTCAATAATGGAGAAGAAACATGCGATAACTGGTTAAATCATCCTCCGAGAATTATCCAATGAAACTTCCTAAGAACTTTCAAGCTTCTTCTCATCAAATATAACCTGTAATCAAAGACAAAGACAACTATGCCAAGCATAAAATGTGCGATAGAAAAATATACAATATGAATTTAGGGTTCGACTCGATAAAGCAGTAAAGATAGGATGAGAGAATTGTGAAACTCATTAGGTTTTTGCAGGTTTATAACAGAAGAATACATTATTAAATGTTATGCAAGTTTTTATTTTCAAAAATAATTAAAAACTTAAAGTTTTCTAAACCTGGACGTTTGATGCCGTCAGGGTTTTTGTGACCCCGTCACAGGTGTCGTGTGTAAATCGTGACGCCGTCTCCACGTTCTGTGAAAACAAAATTTTTGTTTTTGATGAAAAATTTCCTGCACTTGATTCCATAAGTTAGTTCTTGTACAAATAGCTGCATAAAACCTGAGATTTATCAATTCAATCATATGACGCGAATTAATCTAAATAATTTATTTAACATGCTTGAACTTGGTTCTAAAAACCGGATAAATTCCCCTACCCTTATTACTTGCAAAATACATTTGATTGAAATTAAGACGAGGTTAAAAACAAACAAAGCATGATTACAATATAGTTCAAACATAATAAAACAAAATATAAAGAATTAAAACACACATGACACTCCTAATTTGCGAGAAAAGTAAATATTGGGTTGCCTTCAAAAAACGCTTGTTTTTGTTCGAGTCACGAGCCTGACTCTACCCTATTTAACAGATAAAGGGGAGGGTTCCCCTACACTTGAGTTCAAGTGCGGGTGATAGTAACAGTACATACCATCGTGATGAGAAGGAGCCATAAGTTGAAAAATTTGTTGTTGAAGAATAGACTCTAAACGGTGTGCTTCTAGAATTCTACCTCTCTCTACTTCATTTGGCCTATCAAATAAACTAAGTTCTTCTCCTAGAGGAGAAACTTCCTTAGGTTCTAATCCCCAATCATCATCAAACATCTCCCAATTTGAAATATCAACACCTAGGGATACACTTTTTCCTAATAAACCCGGTTTAAATCCATAATGTCTCTTAGGGTCATCTATACCTGGGTTATAATAACTATACACACCCTTAGGATGGGAATTTGCCACGTGAGGTTGGCGGTGTTTGAGTTGTTAAATAATCTATTACCTTCATCCTAGAACTGTCCGGACTATGTGGTTTGATGGGTGGTTCGGGGCCTATTACGTCTCCTAGACTTACATCTAAGGATGGACTATTGAGTAAAGGTTGAGGCTCCGGTCCATCAAAACTAGGAACTTCCCTAGAACTAAAACGAGTGTTGTGATTACAATTCAAGCCTACTTCATCTAGTTTTGTTTCTTTCAAAGGTTTTACCTCTATCGAGGTTCCTAAGGTCTTTTCTACTTCTTCCGGGTAAGTCACGGGCGGTGTGTATTCCTCAAATGACGATAGGGTTTATGTGGTACTCACAGGGCTTGTAACACCTACCTCATTATCCATCGTACTTAGGCTATCTACATGCTCATCATAATTAGAGGTGGCAATCTTGACCCAAATATAAAAGAATGGGTTTAATTGAGTCATCTTTTTTTAATGTTTGGGTCATTTGGGTCTTTAAGTTAAATGAAGTTTGGGTCCAGTAGGCTTTTAAACATACTTTTAAATTAAATGAATGGGTCCAACGGGTCATAGGAATGCGTCTAATGGGTCGACCTAGTTAAACTTTAACCTAATTAGTTATAACTTCCTAAAAAGTGATATACCTAAATCATTACTTTTTTTACGTTTATACATTTTTTGAATGTTTTCGTCTGTTTTTTACGTTTTAGTCCCTTTTTTGACGTTTTCGTCAGATTTCTTACGTTTTCGTCTGTTTTTTACGTCTTCGTCCGTTTTTTTACGTTTTCGTCTAATTTCTTACGTTTTCGCCTATTTTTTTACGTTTTCGTTTATTTTTTTACGTTTTCTTCTGTTTTTTATGTTTTCGTCTGCTTTTTTATGTTTTCGTCCGATTTCTTACGTTTTCGTCTATTTTTTTACGTTTTCGTCCGATTTCTTACGTTTTCGTTCGATTTCTTACGTTTTCATCTGACTTCTTACGTTTTCGCCCGATTTCTTATGTTTTTGTCTGGTTTTTTAAGTTTTCGTCTGATTTATTACGTTTTCGTCTGTTTTTTTTACGTTTTCGTCTGATTTCTTACGTTTTCGCCCGATTTCTTACGTTTTCGTCTATTTTTTTACGTTTTCGTCATATTTCTTACGTTTTCGTCCGTTTTTTATGTTTTCGTTCGATTTATTACATTTTCGTCTGCTTTTTTACGTTTTTGTCCGATTTCTTACGTTTTCTTCTGATTTCTTACGTTTTTGTCCGATTTCTTACGTTTTCTTCTGATTTCTTACGTTTTAGTCCAATTTATTACGTTTTCTCCCGACTTCTTACGTTTTTGGCCTTTTTTTACGTTTTCGTCATACTTTTTACGTTTGCTTTTGTTTTTTTACGTTTTCGTCCGATTTCTTACGTTTTCGTTCGATTTCTTAAGTTTTCGTCCGATTTATTACGTTTTCGTCTGTTTTTTTACGTTTTCGTCCAATTTCTTACGTTTTTTGAAATTTCTTGGTCCCTGGTTTAGAGTGAACCTCTTTCCTCCCACTTCGTTTATACGCGAGGACATGTAGTCAATAGAAGCTTGCTCAGGATTTTTCATGCAATATTGTGTGTCGTGAGGACCATTGCATATTTTACATAAGAGAACTTATTGTTCACTTTGGCGGTAGGTTGTATCGGAGAAGAATGAGCTATCCATCAAGCATTGAAACTTGATATTCAAGCTCGATAGACGGCGGTCGGATATGTTACTCGGGACATCATTGAGGCAATGCATTTTCCTTTGACACCGAAGACTTAACGCAATCCCTTGGGTTGTTCTAACTTTCGTTGTCATAGAGGGCGAGGTCCTCTAATAATGCCTAGGATTCCTCCGGTGGTTGAGGAGTCACTAAGCTTACCAACCTGCCGATTGGTCAATGGTTTTCGTCTGTGATGGGATATACAGGTCAAAAAAAAATTTATGACTTTGGAGCCTAAAGATCATGCCATAATGAGCGGACTTTAGGAGTAAGTCCTTAAAACGAGTCCATGCTTCGGATAAAGATTCTCCATGATGTTGTTGGAACATCAAGATATCATTATGAAGTTTTACGGTCCTTCCCGGTGGAAAGAATTGAGCAATTTTTATTCCACACTTTCCATTTCATAGTTTTATAACAAAAACTAAATTATAAAAATAAAAAAGAAATAAAAAAATATAAAAAGTCAAAAAAGTAGGGGGATATTACAATCCCCGTAATACATAGGTATATAGTACAACTATTCAACTTTTGGTGGCCCTTTTAGGTTGGTGGCCCTGTGCCAATGCACATGCTACACTCCCCATTAGCCGGCCCTGAGTCTTAGTCAAGTGAAATAAGATAATGAATTTCGGCTTTGATTTGTCCTCCAACAACCTTTTCATGCAACCCTTGGCTTTATTGAAATTTCATATATATCCAAAAGAAACATCATAATTTCGTATTTTCTCAACACATGCTTTAAAAGCATTGTATATATGCATTGGAAACTTGTCATTTGAATAAATATAAAATTATAAAGTTTCTTCTGGGTAGATATGGAATTCTCCTTTATCGATATTCACCTTTTACTTATTTTCATTTTCCTTTTCGTCTTTTTTCCTTTAAAATTATTATCTTTCTTCCTAACTCCTAAGTTAACCTATTGATGCGGTCGTCGTTAGACTTCAACAAGAAGTTTTACAACCCCCTAGGCAGAGCACCTAATCGTTGTAGTAGTAGTATAGGCAAGACTCGGGGGGTTGTTATCGTTCGCTCGAGGAATAGGTTAGGAAGGCTTGATCACGGTCTAACAGAATTCTAAGAGTTGAGGGAAGATTCTTTTTGTGTTTTTATGTTTTATGGAAAGCAAGTAAATCATATATTGGAGAGTTTGGTTTTGTTTTAGCTATTAAACTAAATATAAATCTAAACTAATGGTGATAACAATAAGATAAAAGACTATGTTTATTTAATCATGTATTACTCCCTAGATTGCTTCTCCTAGTGTTGTTGCCTTGTCACACTTATGATGATCTGTGTAATTATTTCTTAAGTCATGAACGAATTACACGAACCCGCCGTCTACTTAGCATTCCGTTAGAGCAACGCACCTGTAAGGTAGTATGAAGACTATTACAAGGCCTCTAAGAGTACACTAACCGCATGTGAAATATATTAAAAGTGGATCAACCATATTAGGGGCAAGGTAGTATGAAGACTGTTACCCGATGGTATCCTTTCTACACAATCATGTTTCCCTAGACATATCAACATCGATACAAACAAAAGCTAGTTTTCTAAGGCCTAACATGCACATCCATCACAAGAAGTAACACCACTAAAATCTATATTCTAGGTTTCATACAATCATAAATAAACACAATAGGAGGCTTAGCCTAGCATGTTAATAAAGCAAGAACATAGATGAATCAAACAACACATAGACATATTGAATGATTAAATAAACTTTACTTGATTAAAACATGAGTTGGAGGAAGTACAATATGGGTTTTAGGCCCTAAATTCGTCCATAACAGCTGTTAAACGAACTAGGTTTCGTACCATCTTTTTATTCTAAAGTTACACACTCAAAACCCTAAATTCGGGTTTGTATATATAGGAAAAACGCTGTGACGGCATCGCGTTTTAATCATGATGCCTTCATGAAAGAGAATATTCTAGATAATGGGCTGGGTCGTATGCTCTGACGTCGTCGTGGAATCATGTGACACCGTCTTGATCTTCGTGGTAACGGCGTCACATTGTATCTGTGACGCCGTCTTTAGCCACTGTAGAGAAATTCTTGATCAATGTTGGTGTTGGTCCGTAGTGTTGTCCATTTCTTCTCCAAATGAGCCCAAGTCACATGTAATTCTTCCAAATGCCTTCCAAATGAGAAATACCTGAAAAGGAATGATTAAGTACCGATTTTGGGCATAAATGCACGATTTAAGGGGTTAAACGACCCCGAAAAAGTGTATAAAATGACACCTCTTCAATTTTCGTATAATATATTTAACGCCGATGATTTAAAATTGGATATGGGCAATGATGATGATAAAATTGATATCAAACAATCTTCAGGGGATTTATCTGTTGAACCGTTACCTAATGTAATAAATACCGATGTTGGTGCTTATGCACAAGGGTCAAATAAGCTTTTGGAAACAAGTCACGATACATCAAGTAAAATTTTCAAAACTGAAACTTTATCAAGGAATTATATGTTAATATCATGACTTGGAATTATCTTAACAACGTGATGCTAATAAATATTATTAAAATTTTATATGTGCCATTTGACATCTCGTTCGACCCTAAGTTGTTTTATAAGGATGGGACTAAAGCTGAAGCAAGTCTAACTGAAAGACTTTTCTGTGAACAAAAGTGTTTGCCGGGAGACAACCCGGAATGTATTTTATTTTTTATCGAGTCTGTCTTTCCAGACTGTCTATACGGCGTATCCAACCTCAATGGATATGGCGTATTGACTATATGGACGTTATCCAGTCTTTACTTTTCTGCATTTAAACTTTTTTGTCAGTTCAGTCTATACGGTGTATTCATTAAATGAATAAAAACCGTATTAGACGGATCTAACTCGTATTTCAGATACTTTTTATAGGTCTCAATACCGTGTATCTTGGTTTATGGATACGACGTATCGACTTCCTGTATTGTTTTAGGTTTTTATTTTTGATTTCTAACCAACGAATACCGGAGATAGAATTTGTAATTGTTTTCTTATGTTTTTAAAACAAGACCTTCTGAATGAAAAGATGAATTTGGTGGAATGCTTATTTTTTGGAATTCTATGTCTGTTGTAGTCATGTTGGCATCCAAAATCATTTACAACACACAATCTTGCTCATAAACGCAACATAGAGGATCATACAGAGCACATCCCAGGGGAGTTTCTCGTTCTAATTCTTTTAAATTCCTGTTTTTACTGTTATATTTATACAACGAGGCTGTTGTATATTTAAAGTGGGGGAGGAGAATTAAAACTCTTAATTGTCCATATTATTACATCAATATGCCTAATTTATATCAAAATTTTAAAAAAATTTAGCATATTTTTTGTGAAATTATTAGTTATATAACTCGCACACATAACCCTTGTTAGATATTGTAAGGATTTAGCCTTATTCATTTACCATTGTTTACCCAAATTCCACAAAAATATGAGTGTGCTGGTGACTATAGTAAACTTTAGAACTTGGCATGGTATATCTATTCGAGACCATAATAATAAGCACTATTTTTAATAGATGGAGTGACATTTTTAAACTGGTAAATTTCTAGGATTACACCAAAAAGCCTATACATGTTGTGATATTAACTAACTACACTGGTTAGTTAACCCTCGTATAAAACCTTTGTTTACTCTCATTTTTAGAGTAAGATACCCCTAGAAAAACCTGCTGAGCCATTCCATTCTTTTCTTACACCAAATATTTGTTTCGTTACACCTTTACACCTTAGCCTACCCTATTAGATTAAGTCCTTAATCGGTTGCTAATCGCTTTTGTGTAAAGTATTGTACTTCCTGTGTACATGTGTGGATTTTCTATCTCTGGTATGGTCGAGAAATTGCACAATGCAATTGGGCACGTGTGTTGATTTTCTATCCATTGTTAGGTCGGGAAATTACACAATGCAATGGGAAAATGTGAAAGTAGTAGTTTTTATTTTTAGTGTGTTTACTACTTTCACTAGTATGATCGGATATTAATTATTCAGATTTATCATGTTCGTGAAGTGGTGAAAAATACACCGTAGTTCGTTTTTCAGTATTAGTTAGTAAAAAAATCAAAAAACATAAAATACAAAAAAATTGAGAGAGAGAAAAAAAAGTGAGGATTGTGAGATAATCGGTTCGTCTAAGCTTAACCGATATTATTATTTAAAGGATCGATTATTCGTTGGTACGTGTTATAAACCAACGATGTAAAGTTATGTTGTATATTATTTCTAGTTGGTCGCAATTATAAACCAACTATGTATTTTCATATATCAAGTGGTTGATATCGCCACTAATGTTGTAAAGTATGTATATTATGGATGATTAGGAGTTGACCGTTACAGGAATGCCAACTAAGGGTGTTTTTGTTGATATATGATCAAGACATTTATGTCTATGATTTTGTGTCTTCTTCATGGGAATGGTCGGGAAAGTAACTAGCAACATTGTTCCTTATTTGTTTGGACTTAATCTACTTGTTTTGTTCTTTTTATTTAACACCAATTATATATTTCCCATACCTAATCCGTAACCTTGGGTCTTACTTGAATGAGGATGCGAGCAATTACATGTATCTATTCCATCGTTATAGATGTGTATGTGTGATTTTGTCCGCCTTGTTGGTTTATTACTTTTGGTAAAAGATTAGACGATCCATACCCTATTGTTCTTCATCCTAACCTTTGGTTTTACTCGAATGGGGATCTGAGCAATCATGTATGTCTATTCCATCGTTATGGATGTGTATATATGATTTCATCGGCCTTGTTGGTTTACGACTATTGGTGAAGATTACTAATCATATTCTTTAGCTTATTCGATTTAAGTATCGAGCAATCACATATGTCTATTCCATCGTTATGGATGTGTATGTGTGGTTTTGTCACCTTTTCTGGAATATTGATATCGATAGAGATTGGAAAGATTGATCAACCTTTAAACCGTAACCCAATTTACCCTTTTAGACTTGTCACCCCTTAGCTTTAGTGTTGGAGATGTGTATTATTGCCAAGCTTAGGATAGAATACTCGTCATGACCGAGCAATTGAGCGAATTAGTTAAATGTTACCACATAGATTAGTCGAGTGGTTTGAGTGTTTTTATTTTCCTACTTCGTGAGGTGTTTGGTTGTGTGCTACTACCTCCATCCCAAAATTATTGTCCCTTATTGACTTTTCAAGTCTTTTTCTTTTAACTTTGACCTTAAATATTTTTGTTTTTGTTATATGATACTTAATGAAAAGTATACCAATTGATTGGTTTTTAAATGTATTTTCTTACCTATGATTTTCATCAAGTATTATATAACACAAACAAATATATTTACGGTCAAAGTTAGAAGAAAAAGACTTAAAAAGTCAACAGAGGACAGTAACTTTGGGACGGAGGGAGTAGTAATTAAACGAAAAAGTTGCTTAAAGGAAAAATCCTAAACTCAAGTTGGGGATACATTTTCATAAGTTTTCTAAAGTCTACTTGAGGATAAGTAGGATCCAAGTGGGGGATATTCAATGACATCAAATAACGTCACTTTTATAGCATCATTTATCCTAGCAAAATTGCTCGTTCTATATTATTTTATGCATGAATTGGTACTTAATTGCTTATATTTATTATTTGCAGTAAATATGGAGTAATTGGTGAAGTTTAATTAAAAGGCGCGCATTTGGAGCTTAAACAAAGAAATTCATAATCTGCTGTTATGACAACGAACTTCACAAGCAACCACGAAGATATAAAGACCAATACGCCGTATTCATGAAAACTTATACACCGTATCCACTGGCGGTTCATGAAAGATTCTGGAAGATATTTATCGTGGTCCTCACTCTAAGAAAACCTCAATACGCCGTATTGACTACTTCCAATACGGTGTATCGACCAAATTCCAGAGGGTATAAATACCGAGCCCTAAATAAGAATTTAGTGTGCAATTTATATACCGAATACTGAGAAGAAGGCATTAACCACCAGGTTTGACTTTTAGAAGAAAAGAAAAGCTACGAAGGTCTTGCGACACCCTTCAATCCATAGGAAAACCCTTGTAAATGTTTATACTCTAAATACGCGTTTGGTGTTTGGTATCATTCATTAAATTGGTTAGGTTACCTTAATCGTTCGTCTATGACATTTGTATTCATTAAATGGTTATTGGCTAATACCTTTAGGTATTAGCCATGTTTATGACAATTTAACATTTGGTTTATGTTTATCTCGATTGCATCTTATAAGTTGTGTGTTGCTTTATGTTTATCAACTTATACTCGTTTATGTGCTTAAGTATGCGACCTATTATTCAACTGTATCTAGAAAATAGACCAAGTGGACTAGATGCTGGGATAGCTCTCCATATTGCAAATTATATATCTAGAGTAATATGATGACAAATATTGACATGTCTTTGCCTCTGGTTTAGTGAACAAGTTGAACTAGCAGGTGACCTAGGATGAACAAATAACGTTCTGATTCCTTGGGTAAAGATCTGGACAGTAGACTACTAGTATATAAAGTGGCGTTAAGCATGTGGCATCATTGCAGTGGTACTACTAGTATATAAAGTGGCGTTATGCAGGTAAGTTAGTAAAGTCTTGATGAGCTAGGATTCAATAAGATCACCATTATTGTTTTTCTCAGATAGATTATAATAACCTTGATTGCTTTATGCTGGATGTGGTTATCGATGTGCAGAATTCCATGTCTAGGTTTAGAAAGAAGTTAGCCGCTAAATCATATAGAATGCTTATATCAACAACGAGATAGAATTATTGCACTTTATAAACTAAAACTGCGTTTTATTAGATTAAATCTGGTTTAATACATTTTCCTTACAAATAGGCTTGACGCTTCTCTATCTTTCTAAGTCAGCTTGTGTGGGGTTAATCGTCCAATCTCAGTCTAGGTAAACCCAAACTCGTACCAGTCTCTCAGGTTTGTAAACCCACTTGTTACCATTGAAGTTTAGGTTTAACGTAGGTATAAATTTAGAAATTTTATACTTCGCACTAACTTTAGATAACTAAAATATGATAAAATAGGTAATTAAGTTCTCGCTCTTAGGTGATCGACATCTACTTAACTTACCAATGAAACTACAACATAATCATTGTAACTGACGTTTAGTGTTGACTACAACTAATCATGTACACTGCCTGTTAGTGTTGTTTTAGGTATAGTCAGTAAAATATAAATAGTAAAACTTGATAATAAATAATACCTGTGCCCAACGACATATCAATAACATATCCCCTGGTGATCACGGGAGACTTGATCAATTCGCACACTTTCATTTTAGCTCGCTCAGTGAAGAAGAAGGGTGGAATCGTATCGAAGAATATATCCAATACCAAGAAGACTCATGGGATGACCCACCGCCACCTATGAATGTCTCTTTCATTTCAGAAATAATCAAACCTACATTCGAAGGGCGTCTCAGAAAGGCTTGCAAGCAGATCTCTTACCTAACGACACCCATAGGACTGAGAAACCCGAAAAACCCCTACCTTATCTGTGACATTTGCGGAGGTGATCACGAAGCAGACGAATGCGATCAAAATAGGCTACCCGAACAAGTGTGCTTATCCGGAGGAGACATCTATGACGACCCCTCCCTCTTAAGATTTTATCAAAACGACGATATTCGGGGGAACATACGACGGAAAGCAGAATGAGAGGAAGGTCCTGAATGGGTCGTTAGGAGCAAGTTTGAGGATAAGCTATCCAGCTTTATGCTCGAAAAAAGTCTCCACGCAAAGGGGTTAGGAGAAATGCTTAACCAACATCGTAATGGAATGCACGAACAATTCTCTCAGATTCTTACGACATTTGGAAAGAGTCAAACACCAACGCCCAAACACAATGCACCGAATTTTGCTATCACAACCAGGTTAGGAACTACTACCCGAGACCCCCTTACCTGACTCCATCGAGCCCGACAACTGTCAACAACACTGAAAGAACAATTGATAAAGAAGGGCATGAGGGTGAAGAAACAACCACCACACAGAAAAAGGATACCCCCAATCGCATACCATGTACCATCCCTCTAAATCATCCAGTGTGACTTTCCCTTCCCGATTAAAAAAATAGAAAAAGATGACGATGATGAACGACTCTTATCTATCTTCAGGCAGATTTATATTAACCTACCATTCTTAGAGGCCATGATTCATATGCCAAAGGGAGCCAATGTTCTAAAAGATCTTCTTTCGCACAAAGAAAAACTCAAAAAAGCAGCCTCCTCGGTCAAGCTTAGTGAAGAATGCTCGGCTGTCATCCAAAGAAGCTTGCCCCAAAAGGAGGGAGACCCAGGGAGTTTTACATTACCATGTCTTATCGGACCATTGGCAGTAAAAAACACATTGGCCAACTTAGGAGCAAGTATCAACCTTATGACACATTCTCTTTTCTTACGATTGGGCATCTTTGAGCTAAAACCAACTAGGATGAGTATTCAGTTGGTTGATCGATCGGTTAAATATCCTATTGGAGTCTGTGAAAATTTGTTTGTTAAAATAAATAAGTTCATCTTTCCGGTCGACTTTGCAGTTTTGGAAATGGATGAGGACGATCATCTTGGGACGACCTTTCTTCGCCACTGCCCGTGCTGTAATCGACATTCACGAGGGGAAGCTAAGTCTGAGAGTCAAAAATGAAACCGTCACCTTCAACATAGGGAAATATATGAGATATAGATATTCCCGTAACGACTATCTGTATTGTGCCGATCACACTGCAAAACTTGTCCATGAACAATGGGTGGACACAGTTGACCACGATGGAAAATGGATCGAAACAGAAAAGGAAGATAACCCGGAAGAAATCCGGGCAGTTTCCTTCTATCCAAGACAAGAACCAATCGAACCTCTAGAGTGGAAAGCTCTGGAAATTGGTTAAAACCCTCAACGACTGAACCACCAAATTTAAAGCTAAAAGACCTGCTAGAGCATCTTGAGTACGCCTTCCTACAAGAAAATGAACAGCTTCCCGTAGTTATTTCTTCTACATTATCTGCCCACGAAAAGACTAAGCTTCTCGAGGTCCTTAAAAACTACAAGGGAGCTATTGCATAGAGCATTGCGGATATTAAGGGAATCGACTCATCTTTCTGCACACACAAAATCCTGATGGAAGATGAATTTAAACCAACCGTCCAACCTCAAAGACGAGTGAACCCAAACATCAAGGAAGTGGTAAAAAAGAGTGGAAAACTAAAGGGGGGAGGGTTGAATAGTTTTCTTGTTTTAAGATTTATTTTTCAAAAATTTATTATGATATTATGTGAAGTTTGCACAATATTGATGTTTTGGTTAGTAAATAAATGTAATGCAAGAAAGTAAGGAGTTGGAGAGATTCAACCAAGACACGATTGTTTATAGTGGTTCGGCTACAAGGACACCTTCCTTGCCCTACTCCACTCCCCCAGTTACCTACTCGAGAGTTCGTAAACATTAGTCACCAGTCTCCTTTAACTGGCGGAGAAGCCTCACAACGTTGCTTACACCTTTTAATGGTACAAAGTTAGATACCGGATTCTTCACAAGGTAGAATCACACCAACACTACAATACTTGGTTTACAGCGAGGATGAGAGTAACTACAACTACTGTATGATGTACAAGAATCAGAAGTATGATATTGACAATGCAATGGAGATGCGAAACAAGGTACTTGGAGCTTGATCGTCTCAAAGGAGTGTTTGGCAATTTCTTCCTTAAAGATAATTACCTACAAATGCTAGAGAAAACTAAACAAGAACTGAAGAGAAGATGATGATCAATAGATTAGAGAAAGAAATGCTAAAAAATAGGTGAGTAAAACATAAGAAATGGCTTGGTATTTATAGCCAAAAACCTGCACTGTAGCCTGGTTCTGCCGGTTCTGTTGTAGAAAGGAACCGACCAGTGTTCTTCAATGAATCCGACCAACAGTAACCAAATCTGAATTTTGATATGCAAAATCTTGAGAGATCATTTGTAATCTTGTGAGATTACCCTAAGATATGTTGTATTTGATGATGTCATGAATGATGTAAGTAGTATTTAGACTATTTACTTATAATTCTAAGTATTTCTAAAAATGGAAAGGTAAGAGTTGATATAACATGTGTGTGATTTGGGTAGTTTACTTCAACGCAGTTTTATTAGTTGTTATCAACAAAACATAGTAAGATAGTAAGATAGAAATAAACGTTTTTACCGGTTTATTTGTATTAACAATCTCCCCCTTTTTGTTGATGATAAAATATAAAATTTAGTGGAAGTAAACTAGCCAAATGGAAGTATGATTCATGATTGAGGGTTATGTCAAGTTCCATTTTACTTCCCTCCATTTTACTTCATCTCCCCCTTTTTGTCAAAACAAAAAGATTGAAGAGATAATTCTAGTTAGAAGAGGAAGAGAGGTAATAGTTAGATCGAGATGAATTGATGATATGCAATGCTTTCCTCTTAATGGAAGTACATGTTCTTGATTGAAGTTAATCTAATGCAAGATTATATTGATTCGGTTAGAACCGAGATGTAGATCTCCCCTTTATTGGAGGTATCCCTTTAAGCTTGAGGAAGTCATAAATGTGATGTAATGCTACAAAACAAAAGTGTTAGTTAAGATGGTATGAGCTCCCCCTTGCTTTAGGAGTACCTACAAACAATTGTTAGAGTCCAAGAACTAAAAAATGTATCTGTAGAACCGGCGGGGACGGTTCTGTTCCTACAATAGAACCGGCTTTGAAAGCCGAAGGGACCGGCTGTTGTACACAGTAAAAAACTTGACTCTCTGAAAAAAATGGTTAGTCAAATTGAAAAGATTATATAGGAAATAGATAACACAATACATTTTTCTTGAACCATAGCATTACAATTATTCATCATAGAGAGCATAACACAAATCAAGAGTACAAGCGATCTTAATTAACATTACACAATTATTCTATTCTTAATGCCTTAGTCTAGTCATTATGAGCAAGAACGTTAAGACGATCTAGAATGTGATTAAGGATGAATCGCATTTCATCACGAAGGTTGTCGACAATGACTTGGGTGTGTTGAAAATGTTCGCAAAACATTTCATGGGTGAGCATAAGAAAGGGGTTGTTAGGCCCTAGAGGCGGAAGATGTGGTGGCAATGGTGGGAGAGGAGGCTCCATAACCAGAAGAGGTGGAGGTTGATTTGCCAAGCGTTTGATTGATTCAAATGATGGTTAAGGTGGAGAAGGATTTGTGGTTCTATGAGGTAGGTCTTCTAGGGAGTCAAAGAATACGTGTGGAGAAGTTGGAGGGGTTGAGAAGATGAGCTCAGCAGGGTCCAAGTTTATAGTTAGAGGTGAGGAGTATTTGGAAGGTTGTGTTGGTGCCGGTGGAGGTGAGATCAACGAAGGTAGATATGACTTTGGGGTGAGCAAAAGTTTGCTTGGTGAGATTCTTGGAGTTGTGATTGGTGAGAGTGGTGGAGTGATATTTAGAGATGATGGAGGAGTCGTTTGGTAATCGGTTGGAGGTGATAGTGCATGGTATGGAGGTAATGACGGACGAGGGTTGTTGAAGCAACAAGGTCGGACGCTCATCCTAGCGGTACGTTTGAAATTGTTAACTGATTTCTTTTCTTTGTTGAGTTTAGTCATTGTTTATTTTAGATGGTCACTTGAGTGTAATGGTGTTTGGCATAAGTAGTCTATTTATAGTCACATTTTGAAAGAAATAAATGCTTTACTTCTCAATTTGGAAAAGATCTAATCATTAGATATCCTAGGGTCAACCTCTAAGAGCTAATGGCTGGTATAAGATGAAATTGGTGGGAAAAGGATAAGTTAGAAGTTTAAAATTCGTATTAAAAGAAACTTTGCACAGTGTTGCCGGTTCTTCTGGTTCCATTTGCATAATGGATCCGGCTTTGATTTTCAATGGAACCGACGACAACAAATGTTG